>JABUQX010045173.1:60000-80000 GCA_015478945.1 Trachelipus rathkii | reverse complement strand
GTGTTGGAAGCACGCCATGTCCAACCTATTCCGAAAAGGAAGCTGCTCTGATCTTTCTAACTATCGCCCTATAGCTCTCATCACTTGTATTCTATCTAAGATCTTTTGAAACCCTTTCAACTCTCATTTCTTAGACCAGCTGGAATCTCATTCTCTTCTTTCCGATCGCTAGGACGGCTTTTGGTTCAAGGTCTACTGATGATATACTTTCCTATTTAACCGATTTTATGGTTTTCCGCTCTTCGGAACTATTGGCAGACTTGCGTAGTGGTGCTTGACATATCCAAAGCATCTGACCGGTTATGGCACGCATCCTTTCCAAGCTCCCCTCCTTTCCTCCTCTTTGCTTACTTATGTTCTAGTTTTCTTTCAAGTCGCTAAATATCGGCTATGGTTGATGGAGCGACTTCTTCTTTTTTTTTTGTCAATAGTGGTGTCCCAGGTTTCTGTCTCATCTCCTACTTTATTCCTACTTCTTTCATTAATGATCTTCACCTGCACATCTAACTCTATCCACTAATATGCTGACTTCGACCTCTTCATTCTTCAACCATTTCAATTCTGCTCCATCTTTTTTACATCTAGAATTGCTCTCGTCTTAATCTTTCCGATTCTATTCTCGCTGCTAGATAGAATTTGGTGGGTGGGGTCGTCTCAACCTTGTGAAATTCACCTCTTAAAACCCAACTTCTACAAATCTCTTAAAATACCTTCTAACTTTCCTATCTCTTTGGACGGTTCTTTCGTCTCCTGTTGACAATATAAAAATTTAAGGTAACATAAAAAAAAATGTTTTGGAAACCTCACATCACAACGGTTGCTGGGGCGGCCTCAAAGAAACTGGGAGTTCTGTTTAGGACTGCGACTTTTTTTCCTCTTCTCAGTTACTCCAGCTATACAAGGGTCTCATCCCCCCTTTGTATGAGTACTGTTCTCATATCTGGGGGCTCTGGTTTCACCCGGCTTTGACAGGGTCGAGTCGTCAAAAGGCTTATAAACTGGTTACGTACTTTCCAGTTCACTTGAACCCCTATCTCGTTGTGGCGCGATGTTGGTGCTTTATCTCTTTCTATAGGTATCGCAGCGGTGTTCGAGGGAACTTGGCCACCGCGTACCACCACCTTTGGCTGACGCCCCAGCAATAAGGTTGCATCTGCGCACAAGTTTCCGTAGATATTGCAACTCCAGGCTAGTTTGTTGCGGTGGTTTCCTTTTTTTCCTTCCACCACTGTTCTGGTGGAACTCCCTTCCATCTTCTGTGTTTCCTGCTGAATTTAATCTCCCTCACTCTTCTTTTAAAGCCTTCTGTCTATGTTCCTCCACCTGTTTAATTTGCGCTAGCGGATAAGGTTTTGTGTGCAACATTCCCTCCTTTGAATAGGGGCTCTGCCCGTGAGTGGTGGTGATAACTGTAGAAAAAAATTGAAGATGGTTAACGCTAACGATTAACTAACTCGCTACATTCTTTTACCGATAAACGCTTTTAATGATTAACCTGCTAATTTTTTTTTTGTTAACGATTAAGAATTAACGACGTTAATTTTCTCATTAGCGTTAATGTCCACCTTTGTATATATATATATATATATATATATATATATATATATATATATATATATATATATATATATATATATATATACAAACACACACACACACACACACACACACTACACACACACACACACACACACACACACACACACACAACACACAAAAATATTTATTACAAATCCGAGAGTGAAGTTAGCTAATTTGGCATAATAAAATAAATTTACCAAATTACGCATTTAATTTATTTCTAATTTTTATAACAAGTGTTCAAAATGCTATAAATATTTTAGTACTTGGTTTGGGCACCTTTGGCATCTGCAAGTGCTTTAACGCGACTGGGCATGCCAGTAATTAAAGTTCTTCACAAATTTCGGATTTTTTCGGAATGAAACCAAACCTGAATAAGACGTTCTATGAGTTTTACTTTGGTCGTAATTGGAACATCGTGTATTTCATCTTTCAACACGGACCACAAACTCTCAATAGGGTTCATGTCAGGTGAATTTCCAGGCTATGGAAGTACCTCTACGCCATTCTGTGCGAACCATCTCTTTACTGACTTCGCTGAAATGACACGGTGCGGAGTCCTGTTGAAAAATCCAAGGTCTATCGCCAAACCAATCCCTTGTTGGAGGTAGTAAACGAGTTTGTAGTACAATTATATACTTATGCTGGTCCATGGTGCCTTCAACAATCATCAATCGACTTGGGCCATGAACAGAAATGGCACCACACACCATGATTTTCTGTGGAAATTTTACCGTTTTTTTCAGGTATTCGGGTTTAAATTCCTCACCTGATCGCCTTCTCACGCTCTGCACAAGATCATCAAGCACAGCAATGGTGGATTCATCAGAGAATACAATCTGAAGCAATATTAGACACAATATAAACAGTAGAAAAAGCATAAGATGATGCAAATAGTCAAACAAGTACAGAAATTCATGACTTTAAACCATAGATGGTTGAAAATTCAGTAATCATGATATTTTCAAGTGTCTTTGCAAATTTACTAATAACAAATGCTCTTTAATGAGTGATAAAGAAATAATAGCTATCTGATCAACTCTTACCTGCTCCCATTGCTCAGAAGTCCAATGAATATGAGTCTAGGCATTATGTGCCCGTTTCATTTCTAAAGTTAGTCTAGGCTTCTTTCTTGGACGATAGGCTTTTAATCCAGCATCTAATAGCCTCATTGGCAGTTCTTCTAGAAATAATAATCCCTTCTGCTGATAGAACATTGGGAAGCTTCCTACATGATAGTCCTAATTTTCAGAGCCATTTGAACTATTTTCTGTCCTTCCTGGGTGTTGTTTTTCTTTCCTTTCCACATTTGCACCCTATTTGATCTCAAACTGTGACCGTATTTCCTTCAATGGAAAATATTACTAACTGTTTGAGCTGAAACCCCAAGTTTTGCTGCTATTTCTTTTTGTTTTAAGTTGCTCACTTGCAATATCACATTAATCTGTCCGACTTTCCGTGGACTAAAATCACTAACTTTACCCATATTTGATCACTTTTATAAACTATCAAAATATCTGAAAATAATGGTATTATTATTAAAATAATACAATAAAACACTAGTATATACTAATTATAACAAATAATAAAAGGTGTAAAACATCACTAACACACACAACTCCCGTGAAAGTAGAACAGCAACTGAACGTGAAAATATAATAAACACTGAATAATTGACCAAATCTGTCATTGTTGCCAGATACTGCCATACAAGACTTTGAAGTTTGGTAAATAAATAGTAAAATATTTATATTTTTCCCGTCCAATAAAATAAGTTCAAAAAGTTGAAAAAAATTAAATTTTATAACCTTTTAATTCAAAAATATAAAATTTTTAAAAAATACATAATAAATATGTAAGTACTAGTATATATATATATATATATATATATATATATATATATATATATATATATATATATATATATATATATATATATATATATATATATATATATATATATATATATATACAGTATATATATATATAAGGAGGAGTTGGGCCGTTGCGCTACACTCCATCGCTCAATGGCAAGTCTCTTTAGAGTCGCACATGTTTCTTACATAGAAGCGACTATATGTTTGTACATTAGACGCTCCTTCCATCAAATAATACACACTCTATTAAACAATTGCACACTCTTTTAAAGCTAATAAAATGACGCAAACATAAATTCTATCATAGAAGTCAAGACAAGCTGTTCCCAATAACAGCACCTCTTTTACTCTTAACCCAAGAAATTGAGGGATTGCTCTGGTTCTCAGAATTTTTCTTTCTTTAATTTCGGAATCATTCCTAGTTTAAATTCTAATTTTCATTTTTGTCAAACATCACCTATCTACTTTTAGATCTCACTCTTATTTTTAACATAAACTCAGACGTTTGAGGACCTTTTTTGTTTTCTCTTGTTGTTTTATCTTCAGTTTTTAGCCCAAAATGATTGATATGCAATGCAGTCCCAATAAAAAATTACCCAGTCTTGCCCTTGACCCGAGTGTAGGCGGGGGAGTCTTCCGGAGGATAACCGATGGTGGAATATCATCAATCCTTGGTAGATTTCCTTTTAGCCTATCGTGGCTGGGAGGTAAAATACTTTTGGTTTTAACATCATAGGGTAAGGGTTCAAACCCACCTGGGACATAATGTTTATGTACAATTTGTAATGCGAACATACGTTTATTTTCATCCATATAATATGCAGTCCCGATAAAAAATTACAAAGTCTTGCCCCCGGCCCGAGTGTAGGCAGGGGAGTCTTCCGGAGGATAACCGATGGTGGAATATCATCAATCTTTGGTAGATTTCCTTTTAGCCTATCGTGGCTGGGAGGTAAAACTCTTGGTTTTAACATCATAGGGTAAGGGTTCAAACCCACCTGGGACATTATATATATATATATATATATATAATAAAAAAATATATTTTTTTAATATATATATATATATATATATATATATATATATATATATATATATATATATATATATATATATATATATATATATAATAAAGAGGTAATAATTATATATTAAGTGAATCGTCTTTTTGATATCGTTGAAAATAATGGAAAACTCTCTCTAGATAATGTGAAAATTTATTATATATATATATATATATATATATATATATGAAAGAGAGAGTGTTTAATCGGAGATACTCAGAGAGAGATATATATATATGAGAGAAAGAGAGGAGAGGAGAGAGAGGAGGAGAAAGAGAGAGAGAGAGAGAGAGTAGTGGAGAGCGAGAAGGGAGAATGGCCAGCGGAAACAAAAGAAAATATAGTTGTAAGATGAACACTTTTTATTGATCAAAGGGATGCCTTGTATTAGATGTTTTATCGTGATTTTTATCATTGTTATAGATATTACTAAATAATTTAGTTGTTGTTATTTTAGCATTTTATATCATATTTTATGTCTTACATGTAAAAATATCTTGTTTCTAGCTCGATTTGTAATTTAAGATTTTGGTGCGTCTTTTGGCCGAATTTTTTTTTCATTTAAAATAAGATTGAGGTTTCATAAATTCTTGACTCGCATGTCAGCCACGAAAGTTAATGTGTTTAAAAGTAATGAATTTAACGGAATGTGTGCAAATTTCTTAAATATAGTAGATATTGTTTTCATTAAATTATTCAGTAAAAATTCAACCCAAAAATGTTTTAATATCCCTCTACAAGAAAGAGAGTCTTCAAGAGAGCTATAACAACTACCCGTGATGCGTAGGGAGTAAGAAAAAAGAAGAAGAGAGAACTACTAGCACACCAACCCTCCATATCATTATATTGGTAACCTTGGAAGTTGAACACCACCTCTCTTCAAGCAGAAGAAGTCCATTCTCTCAGGACTCGAAGACCGCTCTTCAAGAAGATGCCTGATCGAGGAGAACACCCTTTCAAGAAGATGCCTTCGAAGTTCTAAGAACTTTACTAGAAGAAGTTCGTCACAGAAAAAGGAGGATTCAAGAAGAGGATGCAGACGAACTACTACTCCTGCAAACCTGGTCTCCCTGGGAAAGGAAAAAGACAACAAATTGCAGCAGTTCCCAGCAAAAGGTCAAATTAAAGAACAAAAATTCAAGCAACATGCAGACTAGTAAAGACGGGAACAAGTCATACCGTTAATTCTAGGCCTCCCACCTTCAGTTTACCATGGGTATTTCCGTCGAAACTTGTACCTTGTACGAATTTCAAGATGTTAAATAACGAAGAAACTTCAGGTAACACACAAATCGGTGGAGATCGGAATATTAGGCATTCAGTTAATACGCAGGTCTACCAACCTTAGCTTAAAGTAACTGGTTCCGTTGACACAAAGATAACTAACCACTCTCTCTACGGAAGGACACACTGATTATATATTCAGATGAACTTCCATTTTGTCTCTTCATCTCTGGTACAAATAGAGGAAAGATAAGTCCATGTATGGTATTAAGTCTCAACCAATCGGCACCTCATACCATGGGCGTCGTCAGGGGGGGCAGCTGCCCCCCCCCCTAGAAGTGTTTACTCTTATAGAGTCTAACTGCGAATTTTTTTGATCCAACGTCCCGTTCCGGGTGGCCGTTATAGTATATACATACAGACATACATACATATATATATATATATATATATATATATATATATATATATATATATATATATATATATATATATATATATATATATATATATATATATATATATATATATATATATATATATATATATAAATATATGGTGAGGGCGGTTGTAATCGGATTACTTTTCTCATTATTTCCGCCGATACGGTCTTCACCCCATTTTAAATGCTCTTCAATTTGTATATACGAACTGTGTTGTTATTCTATCTATGTTTTTATTTTTTTAATGTTGATATGTATATATAAATACTAGATTTTATGTTCAGTCAGATTCTCAATTCTTTATTAAGTGTTTAAGGTTCAAAGTAGCATTCAAATTATCACTCGTGACGCCACTCTATATAATTCAACACCGCCTCAGTGTAAAGTTATAGTTCAATTTCATCAGATCATGGATATTAGGAGATTCCTTGGAACGTACGTTTTACTTTAAATATTAATAAAATTTTGTGTATTTACTTCTTAAAAGTAGGAATTTGCAACACATGATCTTACATGTCCATATGAGGTTAGCTTCATTTTAAAAAACTATTTTTTATTACAACACAGAAATTAGAGATTTTCAACATAGTTTGCTATACTTTTAATTTTTTCTGTTAACATCTTTGAATGCTAGTAAAATTATTAGCCTATGACCATATGTGGCAGAGATCATAATCAATATATATAGATATATATATATATATATATATATATATATATATATATATATATATATATATATATATATATATATATATATATATATATATATATATATATATATATATATATATATTAGTGATGCAGGTAACACTCCGCATCCGCAATATTATAAAAGATCCGTATTCAGAACTGCACCGCGCTTTGGGTTCTGCGGATGTTGGTGTATGGATATTTATTGTCGAGTTTTGGATAAATAATTTTATAATAAAAATAATACTTAAGATGAATCTGAACGCAAACTTTAAATGAGACATGGGACTCGACCAACTGTGTAATGATGACTCATGATCCCACAGCATGAAGTTCATAATACTTGAGTCAACAGAGTCACATGAGATTAGGGGTGCCAAAAAAATCAGCATTCTACAGCTTCTGCTAGTCTCCGAAGTAATACCATTAATCTCAACGCTAAGGAAGCATTTGAACCATCTTCATATGAAAATGATGAAGGTTTAAAAAAATTTTAAAAAGAATGAAAGATGTGATAAAACTAGGTCTTGAAAATACCTTTGGTTTTGCAGAAACTAACATGTACATATTATTTCAAACTTCTCTACTTTGATCAGAGTTGTAAAGGTAAGTTTTATGGAGCGCAATATTAGAACAATTAAAATCGTCACTTTGTGTTGCAGTTGAAAAGCTTTAATCCGAACACGCCCATGGTTCAAGCACCCATTATACAAAAAAAAACGAAATCTAACTTCAACACATCCTAGAAGTAAATCAATAACAGATTCACAGGAAGAATTTCTACAGCCCTGTAGTGATGAAGAAACACAATTACCAAAAGATGTAGTGCAAATGATTGAAAACTATCACCAAGAAAACGACTAGATACAAATGATGATCCTATCAGTTGCTGGAAAGTTATGCAAAAAATGTTTACCCACGCTTAAGTAAACTTGCAAGGAAATACGGCCTGTCTTCCAACTAGTGTTTCCGAGTGAGAGAATATTTAGCAATGCTAGGAATATATGATAAAAAAGAGAAAACAGACTCTCAGCAGAAAAGGCATAAAATTGATGTTTCTCAGCACAACCTTCCTATACCTCTTTAATTTCAATACTAGTGCAAAAAAAGTATATAATCCATTGTAAAATCTCTTTCATTAAAGTTGTAAGGTTGGGGAAAGAGGTTGGTGGGGTGCATTTGAGTTGGGTCCCGTTCCACCTGGTAAAATATATTAATAGATTGTGACTAAAACTCGAAATATATATATATATATATATATAATACATACACATATTATTATTATTACATACACATATTATACATATATACATATACATTACATATGCCATACATAGAGAGAGAGAGGGAGTGAGAGAGAAAGAGAGAGTAGTGAGTGAGAGAGAGGAATTGAACATCTGTATCCAGTGGATAAAGGGTTCTCAGATCCAGTGGATGAAAATATCTGTTGAGAGAGAGAGAGAGAGAGAGAGAGAGGGAGAGAAAGAGAGGGAAGGAATGGAATGATATATATATATATATATATATATATATATATATATATTGTTTGCAGTAAGTTTGAAAAGGAAGAACTCGGATAAAATTGGAAATGGTTGCGGTGAAAACGAAAAACATACCAATAATTCAACTAAAACTACACAAGAGGCAATCCCTCCTACTTCGCATATTTCGCATGATGAAGAACCCACACCTAGGCTCAGTACCTTGACGAGTCAAGATATGGGTCCAGATTTCGGAGCTAGGGTTTCAGTAGATGACAGTCACGAAAATGACATTGGTAGATACGTTGGACATTCATCTATGATTTCGACTGAGAAAAAGAAACAGTTACTGAAAGAGTGTTGGATTCCACCTAAGACCTATAATTTTTTGGAAGATGCTACCTACTTAAAAAGAAAATTCAATTATGATTGGTTGGAGACATATTCACCTTGACTGACATACTCCAGACATTTAAAGGGAGCATTTTGCAAGTTTTGTATTTTATTTCCAACAAATAAAAGTTTGTTCAGAGGGGGTCCTAGGCTCTTTAACAATAAGACCTTTCACTAAATATAAAGATATTCATGTGGTTTGTAAGGGACATACAAACACAGAGTGGTATAAAACTGCTGTTGAAGCTGCAAGATTGTTCTTACAGGATGTGCCGGTAGACATCCAAATTAACCAGCATTCAAAGAAAATCATAGAAGAAAATAAAAAAATATTATCCTCAATAATTTCATGTGACATTTTCTTGTACGCGCGATTTACCGCTTCGGGGTAAGCATCATGATGAGGGAGTGTTGCAAAATTTTTGCCGCTTACAAATAGATGCCGGAGATCAGTCATTGAAAAGCCATTTTGAAAAGGGCAAGAAAAATGCCACATACCAATCAGTTCAGATTCAGAATAAAATCATTTCTCTATGTGGTACTGCTATAAAGGAAAGCATCGTTTATAAGGTAAAGGAAGCGTGCAAGTATAGCTTACTAGCAGATGAGACCGCTGATATTTCTGGAAAGAAACAATTATCCATTGGATTGCGCTATTTCGACAAAGAGTCCGATGAAGTCCAAAGAGGAATTTATTGGCTTTGTAGAACTGAAAGCGCTTGACGCAAAAACCATTGCGAAAGCCATTGACGATTTTGTCACGACCGAAGAACTGGATCCCGAGAAATGCGTGGGCTTGGGTTTCGATGGCTGTTCTACGCTGTCTGGCAAAGAAGGTGTCTCCAAGCAATATTGAGGAAAAAGTATAAAAAAGCATTGTTCTGTCATTGCTCTTCACACAAACAAAATTTAGTAGTAAATGATTTGAACACAATACCAGAAATCCGCAATACTGGGGGAACTATAAAGGACATTATTACGTTTTTTCGCGAGACGGTCTTGAGAAAAAAATTAATGCCAAACATCCCACGCCTATGCCAGACCAGATGGTCTGAACAACACAAGTGCTTCAGAGTGTTTAAGGAGCACTTTGTACGAATGATGCAAGCATGAGAAATTCTTTCCATTGAAGGAAATACCGCCACAAGAAAAAGCGCTTTTCAGTTGCATTCAGATGCATGTAAGTCGTCATTCATTATGGCTATGATATTGATCGCTAAATACTTTGCGATGTTAGAGCCAGTTGTAAATGCTCTCCAATCTAAGACCTTTGATATCGTCAAAACCTCGCAGCACATTCAACATATTGTGGAAATGGTTAGGAGAGATCGGAAAGGGAAAGAAAAAATCATCGATGAAGTGTTAAAAGAAGTTAATGAAATTGCCGAGCAACTGGGACTTGATCTGAATATACCACGGATTTTTGGGTAGGTAGCAGCACCGCAGCAACCATCCAACAACATATTCCACGGAATTCTGGAGAAGATCCTTAATAACTCCGTATCTAGATTTTATAACTTCTTCTTTGGAATTACGGTTTTCTACTGAAAATACACCTGCTTATGCATTGACATATCTACATCCTTTCCACATGCTACTCATAACAATCGATGAGTTAAAGGAAAAGACAGCTTCATTTTATAGTTTTTACCACTTAGAAGGCATAGAAGAAGAACTAGAACTTTGGTACAAAATTTGGAAGGACAAGATCTTGTTGTCTCCCAAGTCTTAAAGGAGACTGAACCTTTCTTTCCGTCGACGAAAAAGGCTTTGATGATACTACTCGCCCAACCATGCACCACCAGTACAGTAGAACATTCTTTCAGTACTCTGCTAAGGATCAAGACTTGGCTGCGAAGTATTATGGAAGACGACAGGTTAAACAGACTGGCTATGATGAGTGTATAATTATTTTATTCAAACAGTAGTAGATAAATTTGTGTTGAACCCAGGGAAATTACTTTTTTAATAATATCAATTTTGCAACTGCCCTATATTGTGAATTTTCCATCATTGGATATTGTATTTGATATTCTATTCCTTTAATAAATAATTTTTTAAATATTAATCATTTAATTATCCATACAAATGTTTCTAGTTTTATGTCTCTCTTTCTTATATATATATATATATATATATATATATATATATATATATATATATATATATATATATATATATATTTTTATTTTTTTTTATATATACATATATATATATATATATATATATATATATATATATATATATATATATATATATATATATATATATATATATATATAAATATATATAAATATATAAATATATATATATATATATATATATATATATATATATATATATATATATATATATATATATATATATATATATATATAAAAGCTTATAAAATTTTAAGCTGCCCCCCCCCCTAGGCTGGAAGCTGGCGACGCCCATGCCTCATACCACTGCTACTGTATATGGATGGATAACCTGAAGAAGTGAATTACCATCAGTATATATTTAGTAGTACGTACAATGCAATGGCAGAACACATACCATTGCTACTATATGTATATTGGTTTCCTTAGAAGAATGGAGAGGATTAAATTTTAATATAGTGACTTCTCTATTACAATGGAGGATCTCATACCACTGTCACTGTATTATCTTTATTCATGCTGTATCTTCTTGGCGATTCGTACTTTCTTCAATATGCATCAGAGAGATCAACATCAAGTTTCATGTCTTTCAGACAAGTTTCAACACCCGGCTGGTAAATATATTTTTAAAAATATATATTAAGTGAATTATGAAACAAAGTGCATTTCAGTTTTAAATTTAATAATAATAATGTTTCAAGTGATTATATTTAAATGATATTAATTCAGTGACTTTAGTGTATAAAATTTAGTGTAAAAATACGGTCCACTTTTAGGGGCGAAAGTGATATGTGGTAACCTCAATACATATAGTTCTCTAATTGTTTATATTGTTTATAATTGTTTAAAGTAATAGTGTTTCGAATAGTATACTATAACATGTTTTGTGTTCTCTTTAACCAAGTTAAAAGGAAATATAGTTGTTGAATGAACACTTTTCATTGATCAAAAGGATGCCTTGTATATTAGATCATTGTATTATATATTATTAATAATTTAATTTCTGTTATTTTAGCATTTTATATCATATTATATGTCTTATACCTGAATAAATCTTGTTTCTAGCTCGATTTCTAATTTAAGATTTTGGCGGGTCTTTTTGTCGGGTTTTTTCATTTAAATTAAAATTAAGGTTTTCATAAATTGTTAATTCGCATGTTAGCGAAGAAAGTTAACAAGTGTTTAAAAGTAATGAATTTAACGGAATGTGTGCAAGGTTTTTAAATTTATTAAACAGAAAAATTATTAGAAATTCATTAAAATTATTAAAAATTCAAAACAAAAAGAAGTTTTAACACTATCCTACTATAAGAGAGAGTCTTCAAGAGAACTTCGACAACTATCCATGAAGCGGAGGAGCAAGCAGAAGAAGAATAGATAACTATTAGCACACCAGCTCCTCTCGTATTATATATATATATATATATATATATATATATATATATATATGAAATAGTATATATATATATATATATATATATATATATATATATATATATATATATATATATATATAACAAAGAGATCTCATGAGGAGGAGGAGGAGGAGGAGGAGGAGAGAGAGGAAGAGACACATCCACACACCTACACACACACACATACATACATACATACATTTATTTTATCTTTATTATTATTGCATATTATTATTACATATATATATATTATTATTATTATGCATATTATTATTATTATTATTATTATTACATATTATTATTATTACATATATATATATGTACAATGCATATAAATGTGTGTCTGTATGTATGTTAAAAGGTTATACCTAATAAATGAATTGAATTATATTTATTAAATAATATAATAAAATGTAATTTTAAAATTATTAATTATATTATATCTATATTTGATATATTTATGAATTTTTTTTTATTTTTTAAGATATTTAAGATTCATTCTCTATTCTAAGTCGATACTGAAAAGAAATGAAAAACATATCTATTAACTTTTCATTTGTCAAGAAATTAAAAAATCTAAAATTGGATAATCATCCTTTTAAATTTAGGTATGTATCCTTAAAAAAAAGTTGCCACTTGAATTTTTGAAATTGGGTAGATCTCCTTTAATACTTGGGCATCCAAAATTAAAAAAAAAGTTAAATAAAAAAAAAAATTATATTTTGCAATTCTTTTAAAAGCTTCTATAAGTCACCCTGGAAGGAGATTTAAGCTAACATTTATTATTTAAAAATATGTATTTACCTTTACAAAAAAAAAATCCTCAAGTCTTTTAATAGCTCCTTATTGTATCCCTTGAAGTGGTAGAGGAGAAAATTTAACATTTTTTCAGCAAATTAAAATATTTAAAATTATGTGCTGACCCATTTGAAATTATTTATTCACCTATTTTTTGTATTAAATCCTTTTTGTTATTATTCATATTAACAGTTACTGTTATTTCATATTAAAGCCATTTGTTATTATTCACACTAATGGTCACTGTTACATTCAATTTTATAAAGCTTATTTAATGGCAAATAAAAATAAGATGCATTCTCAATAAAATATTTTAATGGGATCTTAGTAAGAAGATTTCATGCTTGGCATTAGGGTTGGCCGACGCACCAAGTACCGTGCGGTGCGGTGCGGTGCGCTACACAAATCCTGTGTACCGGTGCGATGTAAGTTTTAAAATAGAGGTGTGGAGCGGTGCGGTGCGGTGCGGTGCTCTGCGTGGTGCTGAGTGCGATGCGCAATGAAACATAGAGGTGCAGTGCAGTGCAGTGCGACAAAAATGACTTTTGGTGCGATGCGGTGCTGTGCGTGGTGCGTTTCCATCTGCGCGGTGCGTCATGGCAGCGGGGGCGGTGAGGTGCGGTACGCAAAATTCCGGTACTCTGCCAATACTACTTGGAATATAATGTCGTTCAAAGAAAGCATCTTCCAGGAATTAGGAACAATAGAGTGACGTAAACACCAACGTCATTATGTGTTTTAATTGTTATTGTTTTTTTTAATGTTGTTGTTTGTAACGAATTTAATTAAGGCAATTTTCTATTAAATATATTGAATTTTTATCTAAATATATTAAATTTCTATTTACTATTTTTATTATTTTATATTGTTTTTATATTATTATTATTTTTAATTATTTTACAATATATTTTTATCAGTTTATATTGTGCAAAAAATATTTATAAATTTTAAACTCTATTCAAAATATTTTTTTTATTATTAAGTGAAAAAAATATTAGTTATTTCATGTCTATTTATTATCTAAAATTATTTTTACAATATATTTAGTTAGATAAACTTTATATTGTGCAAAAATATTTATAAATTTTAAACTCTATTCAAAATATTTTTTTTAATTAAGTGAAAAAAATTTTTTTTATATGATATTTATTAATCAATAATAAAGAATTCAATTTGAAAAATTAAATTAAAATATGTAAAATTTGAAAGTACAGAAGGAAAAAAGAATTCAAAAGAATTTTTTTAGTAGACAAATAATTATATATATATATTATACAGGTATAATATATTATTTAGGAATATATTACTATATTTTTATATATATGTATATATATACTTATATAATATATAATATATATATATAAATATATATTAATAATATAGGGATTCTTGCTGGATTTTAATAGTTAATAGTATTTTAATATCCATATACTATATTAGGGTATATTGTAAATAGCGATAATACTTATTAACGATATATACGATCTATAGTAGGGCATATACAGTTAATATATTGGAGTATGATTATATTCATGTATAGTATACAGTTACTAATATATAGTATATATAAATATAATCTTGATACATATATATATTTTTATATACTATTATACAAATATATATATATCCTATATACTATTATGATTATATCTAATTATAATCGGTGTTATAGGCTTTTTAGAAGAAGGTATTAATCGAGGTTTTTAGCGCAGATCTATTATTATAAAATAATTTGTTGTTAAAGACGATAAGGTACGGGAGGAGACAAGCCAGCTTAAATGACATCTTCCAACACTCTGTTATTCCACAACCTTTGCTTTAATGAGTGAGTAAGCACTTTTACAATGGCTCTACATATACAAAAATATATTTGCACACATAGTAATGGCAAATTTAAATATACACAAAGAGTTTGTGCTCTTGAGAACTTATTATCATTTCTATAGCACTTTTCTGAGTGCAGAGTCTGTTTCTCATTATCATCATATTTATTAGCTCAGCATTGCTAATACTCTCTCAACTTGGAACACTTTGAGGGACAGGCCAAGTATTTCTCCCTTGGCAAGTTTACTCAGAGAGGGTAACATTTTTGGTCTACCTTCTTCCCACTATTCTGGACTAGGATCATATCACATTTGTATTTATTAAGGAATCGCTCTATTAACTTGGTGATAGTTTTCAATCACTTGCACTACATCTTTTGGTAATGCGTGTGTTTCACTTCATCACCTACTGGACTGGTAGCAAATAATACTTCAGTGAATCTGTCTTATTGATTTATCTTGTACGATGTGATAGTGTGCGTTCTGTAGATTAGTTTTTTTCCTTCTTTACACTGGTGAGCAATAATAGACCGGCCTTTGGCTTTTTATCGGGATATGAGTTTTTCAACTGTAAAACATAGTGACGATTTTAACTTGTTTCTATAGGCATATTGTGTTCCACAAAACAAACTTGTCTTGCTACCGCGGATCTTAAGTAAGGCTTGCAATAGTTCTGATAGGTCAATTACATTTGCCACAGAACCGCAAAGCGTTTCTTCTAGCTTTAGTTTTATAACATCTTTCATTCTTTTCAAACCCTCATCATTTTCATTTGAAGATGGTGTCAAAAATGCTTCTTAAGCGTTGAGATTAATGGTTATACATCGGGGAGTGGCGACTCTAGACTTTGCGGGGGCCCTGGGCGGCCAATGGCAGCTCTAGGGCTTTGCGGGGCACTCCCTGGGAGAATGGTTTTTCGTAGACACATCAAAAGTATGACTAATAAGTTATTAAAAATATTGCACAATTAACAAAACTGTCGGTTTTAAACCATGGACTTTGTAATGGTACTTAGTAATATATAATATATAGATAGTTATACTACTCGTAATAAATAGTAATATAATAATATATTATATATACTATATCTATATCATATACTATTTAATCAGTGAATAAATGAAAATATATACTATATTATATATATTTATCATATTATAGGGATATATATATATATTATAATTGCGCAGCTTCATTCGCTCTATACATAGTGGCACGTTAAATCTGTTTAGCTTTGCATGCGCGACAGAGATTCGCATCTTATAAGCGACGCTGGGTAAAACCAGGTCGATTGCCCAGGAGTACAATCGCTCGGGTGAGGGAGAGCGGCGCACTATATGGTATCAGCATCTAAAGACAGGAAAGGTTGATAGAGAGGGCTGATTTTTTTTGGTTAATCTTCTTCGAATGGTTCCAATTTAGTAATGCAGTGTGATTTTCGAGTCATTTTCCCCATGGCATTTAACAATAGTTAACTGAATAGCTTTGATTTTATCAAGACGATTAAACTCGGCGTACTAAAGCATGAACGGTTTCTTTCGCACGACAGGGAATTTAATTCCTCTTTCTTCTTCGCAATCATCATGATATGTCTGATGCTATAAGCAGAGTTGGAAAGAATCTTTAGATAGAGTTTAGATATGTCCTATATCAGCAGTTTGAAATGCCTTCAAATCATTTTCATTTTCAAGGTTTCATTTAAGTATTTTTATTATAAATTCTTTATAAAATCTCACAATAAATTCCGCGCAAATACTCCGTCCCGAGGGCAACACAGCGACGTTTGTATACTAGGAATTCGGGATGCTTCCGGATTCTTTTTAATAATTCTGTACGGATCCTTTCCGCCGGCGAATGCGGATGTTACCACTGCATACTAATATATCTACTTGTTTAATATGTTATATATTTAGTATGGATAATTCATATGACGTACTTGTTCTTACTCACATATATAATTATATATAAATTTTATATATTGGTTAGGGTATCAGGGTTGGGTAGGGAGAGGGGTGGCTTTCTAGGGTGATCATACTATAGCTATATGTATATATATATCTATAGTATACACTATATATAGGTATATATAGTATAGTAGTAAATACTACCTTTTAATAAGCGTAAATTAAGTAAATATATATTATATATATAGTAGTATATATATATAGGTCTTGGTATATATAATATATACTGTGTAATATACTTTAATATATATATATATATTTATAGGCTAAATATATATAATATTTTCATTACATATTAATATAATATAATATTTGAGTATACTATATATATATATAATTATTAATAAACAACCTATATACCATATATACTGTCCCCTGCTCCTAAAAAAGCTTCGTACTCATTTAGACCTATATATTACTATTTATATATATATATGGTGTAATATTAATATATATGTAAATATATAATTATATATAATCTACCATATATATATGACTATATATAGTATACAGTATGTATATAGTGCCAATAATTATTTATGCAGGTATATAATTTATATTTTCAAAGTTAAGGTGGATCGAGGGATTTATATAGATATATATTATTGGCTGACTGGTCAAATTATAATTTTGTGATATTTTTATTCATACCATTTCTTAAGGTAAATTACTTTATTTGATACTTCCGAAGCAGATAATGCGGCGTCTAACACATCAATTCAGATGTCGATAGTTGAAATCAAATCTTTCGAAAAGTGAAAGAAGATATTTCTCCGTATTTGACCGAAATTCATACATCAAAATGTTTTTCAAAAAAGTAATAAAAATATTTAAATAGAAAGGGACGGGAGCAATAACTTCAAAGATCCTTTTCTAAAACTTTTTGATAAATAACTGACCTAAAAATATGGGAAAAAAACAAAAAACAAATTTTTTCTTAAGAAACTTTTTTCTTTAAAGAAATTTTGGGAATTTTTTGCTTCAGTTTTGTCTCTAATTTTGACTTTGATATTGTTTTATAATTGAGATTTATATTAAATTTCAATTCAAGTGTTTGTTTTTTTTTTCCTTTACTGAAGGTTTCTTATCATTTTTTGTTCTTTTTACGCAATGATCTTGGATGTTCTCTTTTTTTTTAATTAAAGTTTGTGATTTGTATCTCAACGCATTTTATTTTGCCAAAGAACAATAAGGGACTTTTACTTCTTCATGAAATTAAAGTTAAATAAGCTAGAGTTAAAAAAATAACTGCAAGTCCTTATAACTATGTGTATTTATCTATAATTTTCCTGTTCTCCATTCTTGTTTTTTTTTCTTTTGTAACGCTCTTGAATAAAGGTCTTGCTGATTATATCTTGTCTTTTGTAGGTATTTTCGGCACATTTTGACTGGAACATTTGTTAGATGAAAAAGGGGAGTTAAGAAAAATAGAAAAATAATATATCAAATAGGCAATAATTACGTTTAATTTAAGTTTTAATAAATAAACTAAATAAATTATTATAATAAATTATAAATGTTATAAATAAAACATATTCGCTACATTTAATCTTCTAAATTTAAATGTGCTTTTTAACACCCTAAAATTCGACACACTACGCCCATGCATATACTAGTGATTTTTTCTTTTTCAATTCTTTATGAAGTAGCTTACTAGCAGTTCGTTATTATCTTATTTTATTTTTAATTTATATTATTGACAAAGCATCAATTAAGCAGATAATTTATCACCGCCCTAAGTCAATCAGGGATTAGAGTCTCTTAAATAATGTGACATAATATCAGGGATTTTTTTACTCACCATGTGAATGATATTCAAATAATCTATTATTAAATGAAGAAGTCCAGATTCAAAAATTAAACTTCATGATTTATATGAATCATCAACGAAAATGACTCGTATTCAAGTCTAATCAAACTTTCAGCGAGAATACGAATGCTGTTTTTATGTTATCTAAATGTTTTTATAGGTTTATATTTGTTTTAACATATATTTTTATATTTATGTTTCATATATTTTTACAACATCTTTAATATGTGTGAAAGGGTGTTCTGATGTAGATGGTGGTGGCTGTATTTCCCTGGAATATAATTTAATTTTGAGAATGGTGTGCAAACTCTGGAAATTTAATGAATAGTAGAAAGTCTCCTACATGAAACAATTAAGTAGGGAGCTCGTCATGTTTTCTCTATAAGTTTGTAAACTAAGCTTAGCCATAGTAATAGCATTCATAGTTTGGAAACAGTAAAACCAAATCTTACAGAAACGACATTTTATATACTTAGATATTAGATTTATTTTAAAAATAGTATTAAAATCTATTGTATCACAATAATCGCAATAACACAAACAAATTAAACACATCTTTACGACTGAAATGTCGATATTGTGAGTGGGAAATTAAAGCCAATTAAAAAAGTAAGCTCAAAATGGACAAAATGATTATTTAAAAAGTATATATTTTTTAATCGGTTATTAAAATTTTATAAACAATTCAAAAATCTGTGCATTGAATTCTGTTTTACCTTTTTTGCATTTACAAAACCTTTTGTAGTTAATAAAAGGAGTACCTTTAATACCTCTAATAATGTAAAAGCGTGTTTATACAAGGAAATAAATAAATTTTGGCTGTTAAAAAAAACTTCGTTTTCGATTTTTCACAAAATATTTTTAACAGTTTTTAAAATGTTGACAAAACGAAAAATTTTTAATTTCAAAATCTTCTTCTGCCTGCAATTTTCCAATTTTATAGCAAAGACCAAATTTCTATGCAAAAATGAATATCCTCTCTCTCTCTCTCTCTCTCTCTCTCTCTCTCTCTCTCTCTCTCTCTCTCTCTCTCTCTCTCTCTCTCTCTCTCTCTCTCTCTCTCTCTCTCTCTCCTCTCTCTCTCTCTCGCGTCGCTTTCTATATATATAATATATAATATCTATATATATATAATATATATCATATATAATATATATATAATATATATTATATTATATATATATATATATATATATATATATATATATATATATATGCAGAGAGAGAGAGAGAGAGAGAGAGAGAGAAAGCAAAAACAACAAAGAATGCAAAAGTGTTAACAGCAAAACCACT
>JABUQX010045173.1:42500-45000 GCA_015478945.1 Trachelipus rathkii | reverse complement strand
GGAGAGAGAGAGAAGAGAGAGAAAAATTAACCTATATTATATAGGCCCTTTATTATACAAGAGAGCAATAAAAAAAATTAGAATCGGATGGTAGGTAATGCTATCTGAGAATTATTTTCATTATGAGGCATTTTCTACGAAATTTTCTCAATTTCCCAAAATAAAAAAGATATGTTAATTAAAGTTCAAGCTATGCACGGTAATGTCTTAGTTATATTTATATTATTCATATTTACAACTTTACTCGCGGCGCGAGTAATTTTGTTACACGGCAGCGCTCGCGCTCAGCGCGAATTTGGAGCGAGCGCTTCAGTGAGCGGGGCGAGCGGTCTGCCATGCATACACGCCAGCCTGCAATGCATTTAGCTTGGTGGTTTTGTTTTAGTTTTTTTTTTAACTCAATAAATATCTATTACATGAATTAATGTAACTACATTTGAAATAATTTTTGAAAAATTGAAAAATATCTTCATTTTAAAGACCAAATAAGAAGTGCACAAAATCGAGGTTATGGAACCAAAAATTTAATTTAAAATAAATAAAAAGTGCCGGGCCTATTACGTAGGTCCCATGAGTTCTAAAGAACGGCGAGCTGATTTTCTTTTTAAATAAAAGAAATTGATTCAGTTACTTCATACTTATATAGGTAAGTAACAAAAATTTAAATATTTAATATTTTACTATATTTATAAATATATATATATATATATATATATATATATATATATATTATTATATTTATATATATATATATATTATATATATATATAATTAATATATATATATATATATATATATATAAATGTGGTTGTTTAAATGTTCAGGTGCATAAACCTACAACCAGGCCACGAGCCGCCCCTGATTATATATATATTATATATATTTTTTATTTATACATAATGATATTGTACGAGTGTTATAGATATATATATATATATATATATATATATATATATATATATATTATATAATAATTAATTATTTTTATAATATATATATATTATATATAAATATATATATATATATATATATATATATATATATATATATATATATATATATATATATATATATATATATATATATATATATATATATATATATATATATAGCTGATCCAACTTCTATAATCCGGGTATCGTAATTTAAGGATGAAAAGTAGCACCAAGGCTCCAGACAACATTGGAAAATCTTTATTGAAATAGGTTAAAACAACGTTTCGGAAAGCTTGTCAGTTTCCATCATCAGGACGTTCTTAAAAATTCAAGATCCAGCCTCCGCTTTTCGCGTTTGAAATGAAGATCCTCCAAATGTCTGATAGAACCTATGGTGTCTTGGCCATATCGTTGTCGTATAAAGCTGATCCAACTTCTATAATCCGGGTATCGTAATTTAAGGATGAAAAGTAGCACCAAGGCTCCAGACAACATTGGAAAATCTTTATTGAAATAGGTTAAAACAACGTTTCGGAAAGCTTGTCAGTTTCCATCATCAGGACGTTCTTAAAAATTCAAGATCCAGCCTCCGCTTTTCGCGTTTGAAATGAAGATCCTCCAAGTGTCTAATAGAACCTATGGTGTCTTGGCCATATCGTTGTCGTATAAAACTTATCCAACTTCTATAATCCGGGTATCGTAATTTAAGGATGAAAAGTAGCACCAAGGCTCCAGACAACATTGGAAAATCTTTATTGAAATAGGTTAAAACAACGTTTCGGAAAGCTTGTCAGTTTCCATCATCAGGACGTTCTTAAAAATTCAAGATCCAGCCTCCGCTTTTCGCGTTTGAAATGAAGATCCTCCAAGTGTCTAATAGAACCTATGGTGTCTTGGCCATATCGTTGTCGTATAAAGCTGATCCAACTTCTATAATCCGGGTATCGTAATTTAAGGATGAAAAGTAGCACCAAGGCTCCAGACAACATTGGAAAATCTTTATTGAAATAGGTTAAAACAACGTTTCGGAAAGCTTGTCAGTTTCCATCATCAGGACGTTCTTAAAAATTCAAGATCCAGCCTCCGCTTTTCGCGTTTGAAATGAAGATCCTCCAAGTGTCTAATAGAACCTATGGTGTCTTGGCCATATCGTTGTCGTATAAAACTGATCCAACTTCTATAATCCGGGTATCGTAATTTAAGGATGAAAAGTAGCACCAAGGCTCCAGACAACATTGGAAAATCTTTATTGAAATAGGTTAAAACAACGTTTCGGAAAGCTTGTCAGTTTCCATCATCAGGACGTTCTTAAAAATTCAAGATCCAGCCTCCGCTTTTCGCGTTTGAAATGAAGATCCTCCAAGTGTCTAATAGAACCTATGGTGTCTTGGCCATATCGTTGTCGTATAAAGCTGATCCAACTTCTATAATCCGGGTATCGTAATTTAAGGATGAAAAGTAGCACCAAGGCTCCAGACAACATTGGAAAATCTTTATTGAAATAGGTTAAAACAACGTTTCGGAAAGCTTGTCAGTTTCCATCATCAGGACGTTCTTAAAAATTC
>JABUQX010045173.1:35000-40000 GCA_015478945.1 Trachelipus rathkii | reverse complement strand
GAGGAACAGAGTATTTGGTTAAATTAGTTTGAGGTAATTTTTCAGTTTGTTAGATTTGTTTATATGTAAATTGGTAATGTCGTCTATGAAAGGGACTCCAGCTTGAGTATTGTAGTTTTGGGTATTTTTTTATTAAAAAGGACTTGTATGGGTATTATGAGTTGGGAAGATGTAATGTTAATTAAGTGATTGTAGTTTTTTCTATGTATGGTTAATGAGGAGGAAAGTTTATCATCCTGTAAATCATGTTTATGTTGCTTGATACGTGTGTCAAAGTTGTTGGTTTCACCTAAGTAGTGCTTATTGCAGTTTAGGCAGGGGATTTTATAAATGCCGGAATTTAGATTGGGATGTGAATTTTTAGGTTTAAGTGCGTGTTTGAGAGTTGTGAGGTTGGATTTTGTAGTTAGTATGGAGTTTGGTATATGTTTTTTAAGTAATTGTGTGTTTACGTTTGGTATAGGTAGTATATTTGTATAACTATTAAGATTTGTGTTTGGATTAAGATGTTTGGTTTTAGCAAGTTTGAAAGCTTTGTAAATTATAGGTTGTGGATAGTTTAATTTTTTGAAAGTATTTATGATTTTGTTTTTTTCTGTTTCTAGGTATATTGTGTCACAAATTCTAAGAGCTCTTAAAAATAAATTGGATAGTGTAGCGATTTTGGTGGATGTTTCATGGTCTGAATACCAGTGTATGTATGAATCGGAAGCTGTTAGTTTTCTATGTATTTGGTAGGTGGGGAAATTATTTTGGGACCAGGATATGAGGATATCAAGAAATGAAATGGTATTATTATTGGAAAATTCGACGGTGAACTTAATATCATGATGTATACTGTTAATAAAATTTAAGATTTGATTTGTGTTATTTTCTTTCGGTACTAAAGCAAAAACATCGTCTACATATCTGAGCCAAACTATTGAATCAAAAAGTGGGTTGGGGAAAATGATGTATTGTTCTATTAACTCCATGTATATGTTACTTAAGGTGGGGGAGAGGGGGGAACCCATACTGAGACCGTTAATCTGTTTATAATATTTATTTTGAAATTTGAAATATGCATGATCTAAAGTTAATAATATGAGGGACTTGATGATGGGAAAAGGTATAGTGAAAATATGGTTGTGTTTTGTAGCATTGAATGTTTTCTAGCGAGTCTTGTAGTGTATCTTTATGGGACATTTATGAATAGGGAAGTCTGACTCAGAAACTGACAGGGTTATAGTTAGAAATATTATGGAGTAAGTTTTCTTGAATGAAATGTTGGGGAGTTTTTAATTCGGGAGGCTGGAAATGTGTCCTTAAGGGGAATTAAGTTCTTTGGAAAAGCGCATTTTGATAGTTTTAATAAGGTAATGCAATTTAGTATTGAATATGGATGGGGCGACCAGAGGCGGTGTCTTTCTTTATGAATTTTCGGTTATGCAGTAGATTTGGACAGGAGTTGGTAGATAAAGATTTAAACAAGTTTTAGAGATCTTGTGATTAGGGTAGGATTTTTCGTCTTGATCGGATTGTGTTGAAGGACGACTGTGAATTTTTTAGAGGATCAGTATGTATTTCGGTATATGTTGTGGGGTCATTAAGTAGTTGAGTTGATTTGTTTGTATAATCAGTAGTGTTAATTATGACTATTTTGTTTCCCTTATCTGATCGTAAAATGGTGATGTCGTTATTATTTCGTAATTTAGATAGAGCTATGTGAAAACGACGGGGATAACGAATTGATTAGAGAAAACTTGATTTGTTGTAGAAGAATACAAAACGTATATCGGGATTGACATTTTCTTCTTTATTTCTGCTTATCCAGATTATTTGAAGTTGTTTCAAATAACGGAATCCAAGGTTCATTGTTAATGGATTGGCAAAAATTGTAACCAGTAACCAATAATGTAGATTCAAGTCTGCGATAAACATTATAATACAGGATAGGTTGACTAGGTTACTTGTTAGAGTTTTTTTGTCAGTTACTATTTTTGAATAAATTATCTAGTTTGTTTTTATGGTGAATGGTCTATGTAGTTTAGTTATTCTTTTTCAGCTATTGTATGACCTATCGATTAATTCTCAGTAAATAGGTTAAGGCTTGTTGTGGTGTAGAAGATCTGTTGAAGTGGCTTAAAGTTGTTCAATTAACGGTATTTAGTTATTGATTTCTTCTTTCACGCTTTTATTGATTTCATTGAGTATGTCTTGGATAGGATAGTTGGGACACAACAAGACCCTAAACCTAATTTACAGCATTAATCGATCACGGTCATTATACCTAATTTACTGTTTTATTGTTTCTACACAATATACCTAGAACAACAGAAACAACAAATATAAATCTTATCAAAAATATTTAAAAAGCATATACCAAACTCCATACTAACTACAAAATCCAACCTCACAACTCTCAAACACGCACTTAAACCTAAAAATTCACATCCCAATCTAAATTCCGGCATTTATAAAATCCCCTGCCTAAACTGCAATAAGCACTACTTAGGTGAAACCAACAACTTTGACACACGTATCAAGCAACATAAACATGATTTACAGGATGATAAACTTTCCTCCTCATTAACCATACATAGAAAAAACTACAATCACTTAATTAACATTACATCTTCCAAACTCATAATACCCATACAAGATACCACAACAAGAAAAATAACCGAGTCCTTTTTAATAAAAAATACCCAAAACTACAATACTCAAGCTGGAATCCCTTTCATAGACGACATTACCAATTTACATATAAACAAATCTAACAAACTGAAAAATTACCTCAAACTAATTTAACCAAATACTCTGTTCCTCTTAATTTTTAACCAGGTTGCCAGAATACAGAACTGTAATCTTATCATCATTTCACTTTGCTCATCAGTTCCTGAAGATGTTACCCGCCACGTTAACGAAATCTCGGACTCTTACAACTAAATTTCAAGCATATTTATTGTGAAAAAATAATTATGTGTTCAAATAAATTATGCATAAGAATTAAATTTTTTTTCGTTAATTCATTTAATTTGTGTCGCCTCCAGGGTTTAAAAATATCCATAAATTATAACTCTGACGCTCTATATGTAGATATCAGTATCCAGCTATAGTATAATATAGATATATATATATATATATATATATATATATATATATATATTATATATAATATATATATATAGTATTATACTATTATATATAATTATATATATATATATATATTTATATATATTATATATATATATATATTAATATATATATTATATTATATATATATAAATATATTAATTATATATTATATATTATATATTATATAATATTATATTATATATATATATATATATATAGTATATTATATTATATACTATATATAATATATACTATATAGGGTGTCACTATATTTGTGAAAGTAAAAAATTGTAACACATACGACCTAAATTTGTCATTTGATCATAACAAAGTAACAAATAAATTTTTTTTGTCAGCATAAGTGTGCATAAGGTGTGGCGACCCACACTGAAACATGTTCAATTTTGTTAATATATGTTACGTATTGTTGTAAGGGGCGGGATGGCTTAACTGCCATTGTGATATTGATCTTATGAAGTTTAAAAGCACGTTTTTATATTGTAGGTGCTTTTTGATAACCTATATATATATATATATATATATATATATATATATATATATATATAATAATCTATAGTATTATATTATATATATATATATATATTAATATTATATATATATCTATATATCATATATATATATATACTATTATATAATATATATATATATATATATATTTAAGACCGAGAGGTTTTTTGAGTTACTTATAAAATAGTCCTTTGAGAAGTGTTTATCTTGAATATCTAAAAGCACATTACTTAAAGCAACTTAATTATATTTTTGTTACTCTCCAAGAATACGTATTTTTGTTTGTATATTTGTTTTCATTCTTTGCTTGTTTAGGCGTCAAAAAAAACTTTCCTTGACAGGAAATTCAAACATCAGAAAGTTTTTTAAAAAGAAATAAGAAAATGGCTAAAGAGAAGAGGAAGAGAACTACAACTTCAAAGACCTTTTTTTAAAACTGTTTTGCAAATAATGAACCTAAAAGCATGAGCAAAGGACAAATTTTTCTTAAGGGAATTTTAAACTTTTTGATCTTTTTGACTTTGATATTTCTTTAACTCGAAATTTTCTTACAACTTACGTTTTTTTTCCTTTTTAAATCGTAGATGTTTTTGTTCTTTATTGTTCGGGATCCTCCGTTTTTGTTTAATATTATTCATCAGATTTCTTTTCTTATATCTTCGAGCATCTCATTTAGAGAGAAAAAAACTTCTCTACTTCTTTTCTGTTTTAAAGTTTGGCATACGGTGAACAAAAAAATTTGTTGGAGCATTAGGAAGATTTCTAAGGAGAGAATGTGGTGAGAGTTTTTCTTTCTTTTTAACTTATGCTCCTTAATATATATATATATATATATATATATATATTATTAAATATATATATATATATTATTATTATTATACAAATTTATATATATGTATATAGTATATATATATATATATATATATATATATAATTCAGTGTCTGGCTCGTGAACCGAAAACATGGGGAGGCACTTCAATATATATATATATATATATATATATATATATATATATATATATATATATATATATAATATTATTATTATATATATATATATATATTATATATATATATATATGTATATATATATATATATATATATATATATATATATATATATATATATATATATATATATATATATATATATATATATATATATATATATATATATATATATATATATATATATATTAACCATGAAAGTTCTTTCCTCTTATTATCTGCTGTTCAACGCGGAGGTATAATAATAAATAAAGATTTTCGTAATTTATAATTTATACATGACAATTTCCTTTCTTGACTGTAAACACCATTAGAAAAAGGCTTTATAATATCATTTTAACATATAA
>JABUQX010045173.1:25000-30000 GCA_015478945.1 Trachelipus rathkii | reverse complement strand
GGTGAGGAAGGTTTGGAAGGTGTTTGAAGAATGTGTGTTTGTTAAGTTTATGATTTGGGTGTTTAGGGCGTTAATCTATGTTGTCGTTTGAAGTGATGTGGATATTATTTTTCTGAGCGAGTTGCGTTGTTTGATTAGTTGTTCTATTAAGTTGTTAGAGTTTAGTTGTGTTTTGATGTAACATCCTCTGGTGATGGTTGTTACCTTAACATACAGATTAGAGAAGTAGAAATTTTGTAAACTCATTGTTAAATATTTAATTATGTTACTGATATTTAAAGGATATATTGTTTCTATTTGGTTGAGTGAATTGTGTTCAGTCTGCTTTTTTGTAGTTTATATATATATATAAATATATATATATATAGATATACTATATATATATATATATTTTTATATATATATATATATATATACTATATATATATATATATATATATATATATATATATATATATATATATATATATACCATTATATATATATATATATATATATATATATATATATATATATATATATATATATATATATATATATATATATATATATATATATATATGTATGTTATTATTCTATATTTGAAACAGGGCATATTTTCTGAAAAAAATTTCTAAGTTCAAAAAAGTTAAGTTTTTTAACTGGCTGGTTGGAGATGAAGCTTACTGGCCCAACTTTACAAATCTAAACAGATATGATAAAGCTGTGGAGATGGAGGATGTACAGGAACATTGGACAAAATATAAAATTAAGAACATTGTTTGTAAAGCAAGTAAGTAGATTTAAACATACTAATATTCCTTTGATTAATCTGACAATTATAGCATATAATCATCAATTGTTCAATGACTTTATTTGTTGGTATATATATATATATATATATATATATATATATATATATATATATATATATATTTTATATATATATATATTTTATATATATATATATATATATATATATATATATATATATATATATATATATATATATATATATATATATATATATATATATATATTATCAGGGTTAGTGATTCTTTTGATTTTTTTAGGCACAAATTGTCTTTTTAATTATTATTTTGATAAAATTAGTAAATAATACTAATTATTACCTAATTAATAATAAGTTTAGTAAATATAATTATTATTTAGTTTAATTAAGTTATTTAAATTATATAGCTACCTATATACTGTATAATATCTGAGTAATCTAATTTTATTTATTTCTTTATTGAAAATAATTTGAAACTACATTGATGAATTTGCTTATTATATAGATGTAATATACTTATCATTGATCAGGTGATAACTAGCAATAATTATTAATTTAGAATATATATATATATATATATATATATATATATATATATATATATATATATATATATATATATATATATATATATATATATATATATATATATATATTTATAATGTGCTGACATCCGCATCCGTGCGGATATGACATTAACATCCGCAGATGTAAAAAATCTGACATCCGCGGATGTAAAAAACAAACATTCGCATCCGCGGATGCGAAAAAACTGCATGTGATGCATCACTAATATATTTATATATATATATATATATATATATATATATATATATATATATATATATATATATATATATATATATATATATATATATATATATATATATATATATATATATATATATATATATCAGCCTCCCGAAAGCATCATGCATGTAACTAAAAAAACTATAACAGCTACAGGAAAATAAATAACATTTTATTAATCAGGAGACATTTTTATCTATGAAATTAAAAAAAAAAAAAAAAAAAACGCTTTTGAAAATTTTGAAAAATTTAAAATAGTTAAAAATGTTGAAAAACTTGTATGATATTGCCGTTTTCTGATAAAACGAAGAAGCTCGCTTACTCCCAGTAAGGCACACCAAAATTTACCAAATGTTGAATTTTTTTTAATTAAAGAATATCCACGGGTAAACAGGAACGATGGATGAGTCAGGTTTCTCCTCGGCCTCGTGGGATCAGGGGCGAAGTCCTCTGTCTCGTCAATTTCAGAGGCCCAAGATATAAAATGCCTTTGTCAAGCAGCAATACTATTGCAGCTCTATCTCAATAAGTCAATGGGTTGAAGTCAATACTATGCTGCCATCTAAAGATGTCTGATGTTTAAGTGTTATTATCGTGTTAAGATAAGTAATTTCAGTTTTCCATCAGATAAATTGCCTTAAAATCAAAGTATTATTATATAACTATTATGATTTTAGATTATGCGATGCTTTCAGATTAACGCATTTGCATAACTATATATAATATATATAATATATAACATATATATAATATAATAATAATATAAATATATATATATATATATATTAATATCTTATAATATATATATATATATATATATAATATGTATATAATAATAATATATATATATATATATATATATATATAACCACATACTTATGTATATATATATATATATATATATATGCCGTATATATATAACCAATATGTATATATATATATATATATATATATATATATATATATACTACTACTCTTTCTACCATATCTACCCTCTACTCTCTCCTATATATATATAGGGCCTGGTTCGTAATAACCCCCCCCCCTTCGATATTTTAATCAATAATATCATTTTTTTTTTCATTATTTTTTGAATTGATTATTGATTTGTTTTAAATTTTATATCCGTTTTTCTTTTTATAATAAAATAAAAATAATTCTATATTTTTTTTAATATAATTTAACCTAAATTTATAAACTAAAAATAATAAATATTTATAAACTAAAAATAATAAATATTATTTTAAGATTTTAATTGAAAAAATTATATGAAATTTAAAAATAATTTTAAAAATTTTAACATTATTTTAACTCTTAATATTTCTTGTAAATACTGAAAACAGATCAAAAATATTATATTTGTAATCCATTATCTTTCAACAGTCGGTGAAGAAAATAAAACAATTCTCAGATACATTGTCGGATTAAAAACACAAATGAATTCAATGGAAATGCAGCTGAATAGGATATCTTCAAATCAAACAGAAGCATTGAAGTTGTTGCAAATGCAGGAAAAATGTGGTGAAAGTAAGCAGCAATCAACATTTGAAGATAATATGGTTCACAAGCAGAAGGTCATGGTTAATTTTCCAGTGAAATGTTTGACTGAGCTGGAAGAAATTGAGGAAAAATTGACTAACCTTGAATTTAAAACGAATTTGGTAAGATAACTAACAATTTTAAATTCGCAATATTGAAAAATATGCTGGTAATTTTTTTAAGATTTCCACCTAGTACCGTTTGTGTTAGTAAATGTTTTGAGAACATTTAATTAGTTTGTGTGTAGCTTTACATAATATGTTGTTTATGTGTCGAGCAAAGTGCATTTGAGTATCGAATGTGATGGCTAGGAAAACTATGTCTTTATTGATGGGTATCATTGTGTTGTATAGTTGAACTGTGTGGTTTTTGTTAGATTCTCCTTTATCATGGGTAAATAGTGTGATGGAGAATTTCTGGGGTGAAGCTGACAAACTGTTATTGGTGAGCATATATATATATATATATATATATATATATATATATATATATATATATATATATATATATATATATATATATATATATATATATATATATATATATATATATATATATATATATATATATATACCCTATATATATATATATATATATATATATATATATATATATATATATATAAAATTTGTTGAATTTTTCTTTTCTTTTTTACAGACATATGAACTTAAACAAATAGGTGGAAAAAACATGAGGTCAATGGTATTCAACTTGTTGTATGCCACAATTTCCAATGCAGTAGCTATAGAATATAGTTGGGTTGGAGGAAAAAAGAAGAAACCTTTTTCAGGACTTAAACTAGCGGAGGTTTTTCAAGGTAAAAACTTTAAATTTTTTAAATGTAAATTAAGTTTTGTATGTGCTACTTTAAGTTCTTATATTCTATCTCTTGTACAGCACCAGCAATACGTCTCAAAAAACCATCGACAAAGAGTTTTGAAAGTTAGGACATTTATATAGCTATATATATATATATATATATATATATATATATATATATATATATATATATATATATATATATATATATAAAATGGGGGGTGTGTATATATATATATATATATATATATATATATACGTATATATATTGAAACAAATGATTGAGAAAATGAGAGAAGAAGGAAATAAATTGTATTTGGTTTTATGGATTTGCAAAAGGCGTATGATATGGTTAATAGGGAAGCTCTATGGCGGGTGTTAGTGATATATGGTGACATTAGTGGTAGGCTTCAGATGCAATCAAAGTATGTATGACGATAGAGAGAGGCGTGTGTAAGAATAAATGGTGTCAAAGAGTTATTGGTTTAGTATTAATAGCGTTGAGGCAGGGTTGTGTTATGACTCCTTATTCAATTTGTATATGGATGTAGTTATGAAAGAGAATTAGAGTTGGGGGTGGCATGAAATGGTGTTAAATGATGGAGAATAGAGATGAGTAGAGGATGCCCTACCCTATTGTATGCGGATAATTTGGTTTTGTGTGGCAAATCTGAGAGAGTTTTGAGAGGATTGGTAGATAAATTTGGCAGGTTGTGGCAAAGGAGGGTTTGAATTAAACGTTGATAGAGGAAGGTTATGGTTGTGAGTGAGGACAGTCCTCAGTGTTAAGTTATGTTAGATGGTGAGCAGCTGGAACATGTGTCTGAGGTATATGTTGGTTGAGAAGAGAGCGGATGATGCAGAGTGTAGTAGGTAAGTTGTGAATGGCAGGAAGGTGGTTGGTGCAATTAAATCGTTGGTGAATGTAAAGGGACTAAATCTTGCTGGGGTGCGCTAGGGTCTTGCATGAAGGGTGTGTTGTTACCTGTGTTATTGTATAGTAGTGAGACCTATGGTCTGGAATAAGAGTATAGATCTAAAGTTCAATGTGTGTTCTGAT
>JABUQX010045173.1:15000-20000 GCA_015478945.1 Trachelipus rathkii | reverse complement strand
AGGTTATACAGAAGAACGTTTGAGAAGATTGGTAACATATGTCACACACATTGCAGGGACCATATATCAAAATATTCCCTGAACATTGTTAATATTCTAGAAACATTCTTAAAATTCAGGGGGATGTTCACAGAATGTTCTCAGGTAGTTAAATGAACAGATCTTTCATGTTCTTATAACATCACGGATCTTCCAAGAACATTCTCAAAATTCCTGCGGGATCTCCAAGGAACATTTTCAGGTAATACAATAGGCGGACATTTCATGTTCATGTCACATTCTCAGAACATAATTGGATCATTTGAGAATGTGACAGGAACATTCTCAATATTCCTGCGGGATGTCTAAGGAAATTCTCAGGTAGTTAAATGAACAAATCTTTCATGTTCGAATAACATTCTTGGAACATGATAAGAATATCACGGATCTTCCAAGAACATTCTAAATATTCCTGCGGGATGTCCAAGGAAAATTCTCAGGGAGTTAAATGAACAGATTTTTCATGTTCTTATTACATTCTGGGGACATGATAAGAATATCACGGATCTTCCAAGAACATTCTAAATATTCCTGCGGGATGTCCAAGGAACATTCCCAGGTAATACAACAGGCGGACATTTCAAGTTCATGTAACATTCTCAGAACATAATTGGAACATTTGAGTACCTGACAGGAACATTACTAATATTCCGCGAGGATGTTTTAAGAATATTCTCAGAATATATTTGTGCTATGTGGGTATATATATATATATATATATATATATATTTATTATTATTATTATTATTATTATTATTATTATTATTATTATTATTATTATTATTATTATTATTATTATTATTATTATTATATTATTATTATTATTATTATTATTATTATTATTATTATTATTATTATTATTATTATTATTATTATTATTATTATTATTATTATTATTATTATTATTATTATTGTTATTGTTATTGTTATTGTTATGTTATTGTTATTGTTATTGTTATTGTTATTGTTATTGTTATTGTTATTGTTATTGTTATTGGTATTATTATTTGTTATTATTATTCTTATTATTATTATTATTATTTTTTATTATATATATATATATATATATATATATATATATATATATATATATATATATATATATATATATATATATATATATATATATATATATATATATATATATATATATATAATATATATATATATATATTTATATATATATATATATATAATAATAATAATAATATATATATATATATATATATATATATATATATATATATATATAACTATAATATATATAATAATATATATATGTATATATATATATATATATATATATCACTCTAATAGTAAAAATTATATAGATTGTATTTTGATTTTTAAAAGATTTTTGAGACTATAACTTCTCCAAATAAAAGTTTCTTATACAAAAAAAATTTTTTTAACAAAAGTTGGAAAAGAAAAATGACTGACATATTAACACTTTTTAGTTTTACTTCTTTTATTTATTTACTTATTTATTTTTATTTTATTTTCTTATTTTATTTTTTGTTCAAAAATGGAAGGAGAAAATTATCGATAGAATGCAGACGATTAATAATTAAATTTTCATTGATAAAAGTTTTTAGTTTTTTGCTTGTAATTTTTTGCTTGAATATTTTGTTTTTAAAGAAATTTTGTTGTTTTTGTAAAGCAAACACAAACACAAACACAAACACAAACACTACACACCAATTTCTTAGCTTTGACGTCACCTCTCTTTTCACTTCTGTATCAGTCCCTTTTACACTTACTTAACTTATGGGAACTATTTTGAAACAATATCACATTAAACTATCCTTTTTAACCTTTTTAAAAAAGCTAATTCTTCTTACACTTGACCATTCTTTTTTCACTTTCAATAATCTATTTTTCAAACAAATTTCTACATACAATCACTCACATTTTGCTACGACTTTTTAATAATATTTCTTAAAATTTTAGTAAAACAAAGTATTATTACAATCACTCAGTTGATATAACACAAGTCTTCCTCCTTTCACCCTTCTTCCTTCCTCCTTCCTCATATCTTTTACTCTATATATTGCGATAAGCTCTCATAGATTTCTAATTTTTAATGTTATTGCTCAGCTTTTCCTGGTTTTGGAGTGTAACTACACGACCTCAGTACTCGACTCATCAATTGTGAATGAGTCGCATATGGGGCTTCGTCCCGAACGCTCCTCTGGATACCGATCCTTCATCCCAGGACTCATTTTTATTTTAAGTAAAAGGTGATATATATATATATATATATATATATATATTTATATATTTATATATATATATATATATATTTATATATATATATATATATATATATATATATATATATATATATATATATATATATATATATATATATATGTGTGTGTGTATATGTGTGTGTGTGTGTGGGTGCGTATGTATGTATGTGTGTGTGTATGTGTGTGTATATATATATATATATATATATATATATATATATATATATATATATATATATATATATATATATATATATATATATATATATATATATATATATATATATATATATATATATATATATATATATATATATATATATATATATATATATATCAGGAGAGGAAAAACAGTTCATGGAAATGTTGGAGGAGAAGGTGGAGGACGGAAGAAGAGAGGAGGATGTATTGTTGCTGATTGGAGATTTCAATGCAAGAGTGGGGAGGAGAAGAGACGAGGTGGAGAGAATGGTGGAACAGTATGGAGGAGAGATAAGGAATATTGAAAGAGATGTTGATAGTTTTTGTCTAAGGAGGGAATGAAGATCATGAATGGCTTTTTCCAACAGAGGGACTCACATAGGTTCACAAGATATAGATGGAATAATATCACAGGAGAATTCGATCAAAGAACTATTTTATTCTGTATAAAATCATCTGATAGTAGGATAATTAGGAATGAGAGTGATACCTGGAGTAACAATGGATTCGGATCATAGATTGTTGGTGATGGACCTGGAGGTGAAGACAGAAAAGTTGCAGAATAAAGAAAAGAGAAATGTGATTAAAGTGGAGTCACTGAAAATGTGACTGGAAGAAAAGGAAATATAATGAAAAACGAGGAGAATTAGAACAATTAGGAGTAGGAGAAATGGAGGAGATACAAGAAGCAGTGAAGGGTAGCAGAGGAGACTCTAGGCAAAAGAGGTGTAGAAGGAACGAAGAAAAGACACAAAGTAGTGGACTGAAGAAGTGAAGGAAGCAATAAAGAGGAAAACGATATTGATGAAAAGGTGGCTGAAAAATAGTAAAAGAAGAGGATGCAAAGAGAGAGGCGGAAGAAATGATGGAAGATGAGAGGGCAGAAAGGAAGAAGATTTTTAGACTGGCAAAAACGTATAGAGGATCAAAGAGAAAGTGTGCAATATCAAGGATAAGCAAGGAGAAGTTTTTGGTGAGATCAACAGACATAAACAGGAGATGGACGGAATACTTCAGAGAACTGTTAAATGTGAATGAACAGGTAGAGGAGGTGGGGAAGAGATAGTTGAAGGAGGTGAGGATGAGGAGGAGGACCATTATGAAGACATGGAAGTTACTCTGAAAGTGATGAAGAACAGTAAGAGCACCGAGGGGAAGATGAGATAGCCATAGAACTAATAAAAAGGCCCAGGAGGAGAAGAATGAAAGAAGTAATTCTGAAATTGTTCAATAGGTGTTGGAGTGGCAGAAGTACCAGAAGGGTGGGGAAAAGCTAATTATAGTTTCAATATATAAGGGAAAAGAAGATACAGGAGACTGTAAAAACTACAGGGGATTATCCTTGTTGGACCACTGGGCAAAAACATATGAGAGAATACTAGAGAAAAGGCTGAGAATGGTAGTAGAGCCTAGACTGGGAGAAGAGCAGCACGGATATAGAAAGAACAGAAGCACGACGGATCTCTTGTTCGCCTTGAGAATTACGTTAGAAAAGGTATGGAAATATAATAAACGAGCATATGTAGCTTTCATAGATCTAAGGAAAGCTTTTGATTCAGTGCCTAGGGAGAGACTTTGGAGAGTGCTAGAGAGAATATGCAGTGGATAAAAAGTTGAGAGGAGCCCTGGAGAGTTTGTATAAGAATAATAAATGTAATGTAAGAACAGAATATGAGAATAAGGAATGGTTTGAGGTGAGAACGGGAGTCAAACAGGGAAGCGTGTTTTCACCAATTTTGTTTGTAGCATATCTGGATGTAGTGATAAAGAAGGTGAGAGAGGATATAGGAGATTTGGACGGTGATATTCTGGCATACGCGGATGACTTGGCGTGCTGGAGCGAAGAGGGAGATAGGCTGAGAGAGGTGGTGACATGTTTTGCGAATAGGTTTAGAGAGGCCGATCTGACTATGAACACAGACAAGGCAGAAATCATGGTGGTTAGTAGAGAAGAAGGAGGGGAGAGCTGAGAGTGGATGTGGAAGGGACTGAGATATAGATGGTGGAGAAATGTAAATACTTGGATGGAGTATTTTATCGTATTTTCTACCAACATTTCCATATAGAATATTGGCTCCGTTGTGCTTCTGCCCGCTCTGAATCCGTATTGCCACTCTCCCAAGACTCCCTCTACTCGGCTTCGCAGTCTTCTCTCCAATATTCTTTCATATATTTTGCTAGCTACGTTTAAAAGTGATATCCCTCTATAGTTACCACATACTCTTCTGTCACCTTTCTTGTATATTGGGCATAGTGTTGCTTGTCCCCACTCCTCTGGCACGCTTTCTTCTCTCCATATCTCTTTTATTATATCGTACAACCATTTTATCACTTCTTCTCCTGTCTTATAGAGCTCGGCACTTAATCCGTCTGTGCCAGGGCTTTTCCCGTTCTTTAGTATCTTTACTGCCTCTCTCACCTCTTCCATTGTTATTTCCTCCTCTTTTCCTCTTTCAGCCTCCACCTCCATACCAGCTCTCTCGATCTCCTCTCCCAGATCTCCACAGT
>JABUQX010045173.1:0-7500 GCA_015478945.1 Trachelipus rathkii | reverse complement strand
TTTTTATATTTTGATTTTGACAACAAATTCGTTCAAAAATATAATTATTTTCCATTAAAGTTAACATGATATATATATATATATATATATATATATATATATATCTATATATATATATATATATTTTTATTTTTATTTATGTTTTTATTTATATTTCTTATATATATATATATATATATATATATATATATATATATATATATATTATATATGTAACTAAATGTTTGTGTCTATTCAAAATGTAGGTTGTAATAGAATTTATATATATATATATATATATATATATATATAATATATATATATATATAATATATATATATATATGTAATCTAATAATATATATATATATATATATATATATATATATATATATATATATATGTATGTAATAATAATATATATATATATTTCTATATATGTAATAATATATATATATATATATATATATATATATATATATATATATATATATATATATATATATATATATATATATATATATATATATATATATATATATATATAAAAATCAGCCTCCCCTCTGCTCCCCACAGACTGTGGGTGGGGTGCGCACACTTGCAGTGGAAGCAAAATAGTTTAGTAGAAGAACATGACCTAAGTCATACGCTTTCCAAATGACCAAACCACCTTAATACACTTTCACTAATTCTTTCATTTACTTCTTTCGTCACACGAAACAACACAACACAACTTAACACAACACAACACAACACAACACAACACAACACAACACAACACAACACAACACAACACAACACAACACAACACAACACAACACAACACAACACAACACAACACAACCACAACACAACACAACACAACACAACACAACACAACACAACACAACACAACACAACACAACACACACAACACAACAAAACACAACACAACACAACACAACACAACACAACACAACACAACTAACACAACACACAACACAACACAACACAACAACACAACACAACACAACACAACACAACACAACACAACACAACACAAACAACCCACCACCCTAATACGATCTTTCCTCATTTTATCAATGCTCCTCACAGCTAATACACCCTAAGATTATCTATCTGAACAGACTTCCCCTTAGATCTATATACCTCTTTTTTTCAAACCACAGTTTCACTACTATACATTTAAACCGGCAACAACATACCATCATGCAGAGATGTAACTGGTCCAAAGATTTATTTGCACCAGCTTTCCCACTACGCTCAGCATCATCCGTTCACTTTTCATCCTGAATACAGCCTAAATATTTAAACTCGGATACTTCTTCCAGTTACCTATCATCCAGTATGATCTGACACTTTAAACTCTCCTTACCTACCACCATCACCTTACACTTAACTACTTTCAAACCTCCCCTTTGACATACTAGGCCAAACCTCTCTACCAATCTTCTCAAACTTACCTGTCTAAATGGTAACAATTCATCGTAACTTTTCACCAAAATTGTTACACTTATTCGATGTTAGGTTTGTCCATTTTGCCTATGAGAAAAACTTTCCTATGTTTTCTATTAAAATAGCTGACCACCGTGGCGACCTAAAAGTAATGCCTAGTTAGTTTCACAGCGTCAGCAAAGATTTTAATGTGTTGTGCTCCAAATAAATGTTAATTGCAATGAACACACAATGCCGCTGGACATTTTCGAAGCTTAAACATCTCTAAAACTTTCTTCATTGCTGCTACACTATCATATATGGTTGTCCAGTCAGAAAATCATTATCTATTTTATCCTTTGTGCATACTACTGCGGCCTAACTTAAGCAATATTCATTTCAATTAAGCCGTTTTCGTTTTGGCAATATTCTTACGAATTCTTACGAGAAAAATAAGAACGTTCTCAAATAAATCGTTCGTTTTGTCAAATTTAAGAAGAAGATTTGAAATCTTCTCCTAAACAGAAATTTTTGACAAATTCCGTAGGATTACCTTTATTTCCTTTATCTTACCATTCTATTCCTACAAGAAAAGTCAAACAAAGAAAATGGTGGCTTGAATGCTTAGTCCTTATTTTTTTCCCTTTTATTTTGCCTAATGGAATCAATTTTTTATTAATGACTTTAAGAGTAATGAGATTGTGTCAAATATTTGTGTGGTTTTCACAATTTTAATTCTCCTTTTAAATATTCATAAAAAAATGCAATGATAATGTTTTCACTATGTGGTAGGCCCGTTTAATTTTCAGCTTTGCCATTTTTGATGAAAAGATGTTACAATGATGCACTTTTCATTATTTTTTTTCTTGGTACATCATGAAATATTATTTTATTGTTTCAATATCGTAGTAATTTCAAGTTCATAATGTGAATAACAACTATAATCTCTCTCTCTCTCTCTCTCTCTCTCTCTCTCTCTATATATATATATATATATATATATATATATATATATATATAATATAAATATATATATATATATATATATATATAGTATATATATATATATATATATATATATATATATATATATATATATATATATCTTACAAACACTGAAAAATTACCTTAAGAGTAAGGAAGAAAGGGCAATAATCTCTCCTCCATTTTTTTTATTAGTCTCCAAAAAAGTAAAATATTCTGAAACATCATCATTATTCTTCCTTTTCATAATAATACCCTCCAAATCCTTGAAGTTCATCATAAGTGTTTCTACTTCTGCAAAACAGCTGATTCCATGTAAACAAGTTTCTGAGAATTCGCGGTCGTTTTGGCACGAAACCGTTCTTAAAATGCGTAAGATTTTGTCTTATCGAGCGTAAGACAAAATGCTAAAACGAAAACGGCTTTAGTATTAGATATTTCCCTTATAGAATTTTAATTAAGAGGCTTATGCCATCAAAATTTTTATAGTTTCAAAATGGACTTGTAAACACACACACGCTACTACACACACACACACACACACATATATATATATATATATATATATATATATATATATATATATATATATATATATATATATATATATATTCTATATATATATATATATATATATATATATATATATATATATATATATATATATATATATATATATATATATATATATATATATATTATATATATATATATATATATATATATATATATATATATATATATATATTTAAATATAATAATATATATATATATATATATATATATATATATATATATATATATATATATATATATATATATATATATATATATATATATATATATATATATATATATATATAATAAATATATAATATACTATAAAATTACCAAGCAAAAAGGAAACAAAAAATAAATATAAGGATTATAGAAAATTCATTACTAATGTGTACTATGTGAGCATCAACTATGGTTACAAAAAATTACCAAAATATTACAAGAGTAGAAAAGCAAAAAGTTGAAATTTTGATAAGAAACTTGATGACAAAAGCAGAATACAGGGTGTGACAACATTAAGGGCTTGCAAAGAGAAAAAAGGCTAGAGAAAGCCAAATATTAAGTAAAATTAGTAATTAGGAGATACTGCAAGCAAATATAAGCTATTGCAGAAACTCAAACAAGCTATTGAAGCAACAAACTGACTTTGCCAAAGTAAATTGAGAAAATAAAAGCAAAGTACAGAATTGAACTTCAATCAACATTAGGAAGATATTGAAGACTACTTAGTACCATCTATTCAATCAAGAGCTTATTAATTTCACAAAGAAGAAACTATTGAGGTGGAATTACTAGCAATTGACTAATACTTCAAGCTGAATCCTAAAAGCCAAAAAATCACTTAGTAATTAATAAGGAAGCTATAGAAGAAACCTGAGGACATCAAAGAAACTCTACAAAAGCTAAAAATTCATCCAGAAGAAATAAAAAAGGAATTTTCAGCTAATAGAGCCATCTTCAAGCAATTTTAGCAGCAGCCCTACAATTTGAGTAATATCTAAGCTATCCACCCTAAGCTCAGCCATTTCTGAAATCCAATACATCAGTAATTAGAAGGTAATAGTTATATTTATAGGTATTAATATAGTTGGTGTGAATGTGGTATTAATTTAAAAAAGTAACATCTATGAGTTTTTCAAAACAAAAGCTAATAAGGACAAAAATAAATAAAAAAGTCCAAAAATAATAATAATTTTTTATTAACAGGAATAACTATTTTTTAATAAATAATTTTTTTTTATTTTTAGCATTTAATATTTATTGCTTTTATATATTATAGTTTTTTTATATTTTAGAACCAGTTCAGTTCCTATTAAGCAAGAAATAAAATGTGTGTTCTGAGCTGCGTATTACAACCCTGATGTATGAAATTTCAACAAAGTTCTTCTAATTAGAAGAAGGCTTGGATGAAGAAGACAGAAGCTGTCACTCAGAAATGAGGAATGATCATCATCCGATCGACAAAAAAAAAAAAAAAAAATAAGTATTTTAAGCGTAGCAAAAAAAATTAAAATAATAAAATAAATAAAAAAAATATATATACAGGTAAACTTATATATATGAAATATAAAAATTTATCTGTATATATAAATTGTTTTAAAAGTAACATCCTTCCTTTATTTTTTTTTTTTTTTATATAAAATAAAATGAGTGAATGAGTTCGATAAATATTTCGTTTTTAATATTTTTTTTTTTAATAATAATAATAATAAAAAAATATGAGCGATATCGAAAATATAGATGAAACTGAAACAACTGAAGGAGGTTTTAAGGTTCCTTCAGGAAAATTAGCTGCTGTTACCTATAAAATTAACAGTATTAAAGGCAAATTATGGCATGCTTTCTTAAATAATTTAGACTTAAGTTTTGAAATCAAATCTGATGAACTGCAATTAGATGCAAAAGTAGAATCCTTAAAAAATACTTGTAGTGAATTAATAGCAGAATCTGTAGAGGCAGATAAAATACAGCAGTGGCTTACATTAAAATTAAAGCCATATTATGAGTTAAAAAGTGACAGATACATGAATCGTATAGACAGGATAGGGTCCACAAGATAGTGCTAGTAATATATCAAGTAAAGTGAGTAAAGTAAGTATAGCTAGTGTAAAAAGCAAAATAGCACAATCTTTGTTAATTGAAAAAGTAAATAAAATTACAAGACATGAACAATGCTCGGCAAAAAAAGGAACTAAATTTAGATTTGTACCAACATAGTAGTCATATAAAAAACCTAGAACAAAGCTTAATTAAAATTGAACAAAAATTAGAAAGTCCAATTTTCAGTAAAAATAGGAAACCTCTGTAAAAATGATAATAAAGTAAATTTTTCAGAAACTAAAATAAATAGTATAGTTGAAAGAATAATAATCAGGAGTCTAAACTAGTAGAAATTTTAAAACAAAAGTTAGAAGTGGTATTAAGGAATCCCTCCTCTTTAATATGTAGGCCTGAAGTATTTTCTGGAAGGGGATCAAACTAAATTAAAGATTTATCCCTAGTTTTTTAAAATAATAAATATGAGAGGAAAATGTGAAAACCAAATGAACAAGCTTTCCTATTTAATCAAGTATACAGAAGGTAAAGCAGAAAATATAGTGAGAAGTTGTATGCATTTAGATGAAAATATAAGTTATAAAAAGGCAGTAGAAAAACTCGAGAAACAGTATGGAAATGAACAAGTTATTGCTAATACATACTTGAAAAGGTTAGAAGATTGGAATGAAATTAAGAATGAAGATGCTGAAGCTATGGCAGAATTTTCTTTATTTCTAGACTCGATTAATAATGCAATGGAAAATATTACTCCATTGAATGAATTGAATTCTACTGGTGCTATTTATAGAATAGTTAAAAAACTTCCATACAAACAGCGTGATAAGTGGAGAAATAAAGTTGATAGTATGAAGAAAATAAAAAGGTAAATTTTAGTACATTCACAAAGTTTGTTGAAAAAGAAGCAAGGATAATGAACACACCGTTGTTTGGTGAACTTGGCATTGGTACAAAACCAAAACAAACAAAATTACAAAGTGAAAAAGGTAAGTCACTTTATGAGGAAAATAATAATAATAATAATAATAATAATAATAATAATAATAATAATAATAATAATAATAATAATAATAATAATAATAATAATAATAATAATAATAATAATAATAATAATAATAATAATAATAATAATAATAATAATAAATAGAATAATAATAATAATAATAATAATAATAATAATAATAGTAGTAATAATAATAATAATAAATCACAGTTTTGCAATTTTTGTAAAAAAGACAATCATAGTATAAATAAATGCAAAATTCTAGAAAAACAAAGCCAAGATGAAATAACAAAGTTCATTAAAGACAATAAATTATGCTTTAAGTGCCTCAGATCAAATCACTTTAGTAGTAATAGCATGAAAAAGACAATAAAAATATAGAATATGAGAAAAAGAAAATGGCAGTTCAACAAAGAAAGAACAAAACAGCTCAAACTCTTCATCAACAGCACTCACTGTAAATTTAATAGATAAAGTAGAAAAACCAGAGTCAAAAGAATCAGGAAGTAATGAGACAAAAAACTTTCAGACAAAAGTAAGTAATAGAAAGCTATTTTATCCTGCGGTGCCAGTTAAAATCAAGCTTAAAGGTAAAGATAAAGTGATTAATACATACATGGGTTTAGATACATATTCTTCAGCATGTTTTATGGATTTAGATATAGCCACAGAATTAGGTATGTCATATATGAAACCTCATAAAGATATAGATATAACTACTATGTATGGGCAACATAAAATAAAAACATACATTCTAAATAATCTAGAAATTTATGATATTGAGATGAGTCTGAAACCATAGTAATATTTACTACCAAAGAAAATTGGCCCTTTAAAATAGAAGAGTCTCCATCTATCAAAGATATAAATGGATTAGAATATTTGAATCATGTGCCCTTCAACTTTATAGAATCAAAAATTGGATTATTAATAGGAATGAATCAAAGTAAATTGTTAAAACCCATAGAAGTAGTAGAAGGTCATTATAACTATCCCTTTGCAGTTAAGTATTCATTTGGATGGGCTTTACAAGGTTCAACACCAGATGGTATCCCAGCATTCATGAGTTTAAGATGTCATAAAACACAAATACAAGAAGATGATAATTTGTTTGAAAAATATTGCTTAAGAGAGTTTTCTGAAAAGAATCCAGAACAAGTCTGTGACAGTGTAGAAGATTTAAAGTGGAAAAATAAGGTTGAAAATACATTGAAAAGAACAATTACAGGTAAATTTCAAGTTGGTTTACCATTTAAAAAAGAAAATCAGTATTTTCCTAATAACAAAAATCAAGAATTAAAAAGTAAATTTTTGAAAGATAAAGAATATTTTGTACAGTATAGTGGTAACATAGATGAAATGTTAAAACTTAATTTTGCAGAAAAAGTTGAGAAACATGAGCTATTAACCAATGACAGATTCTATTTGACTCATCATAGCGTAATTCATCCACAAAAGAAAAAATTGAGAGTAGTATTCAATGCAGCT
>JABUQX010045171.1:10000-12500 GCA_015478945.1 Trachelipus rathkii | reverse complement strand
ATTTTAGAAGAGTATATATATATATATATATATATATATATATATATATATATATATATATATATATATATATATATATATATATATATATATATATATATATATGCATTGAAAATTTCATCCAGGTACAGGACCCATCGCGGCTCACAGAGAAGCGGCCAATAATAGGTTATATATATATATATATACCTACATAGATATAGGGAGTATATAGATACATATCTATATATATATATATATATATATATATATATATATATATATATATATATATATTTATATATATATATATATATATATATATATATATATATTTCAGAAATGAAGAGGCTGTAAGTGAGCCGAAATCGTTTGCTCATCTCCAGACGGCTGTCACCCAGTTTGCTCCAACATTGAAGCCCCTCCCAAAACATCGGCCCTCCCCTCCTCACCTGACGAACGGTTCTACTATTCCCCCATCGCCTACTACTGCTGCTACTACTACTACTGTTGCTCAGGAAAAGTCTTCTAGTAGTAGCGGTATCACTGCTACTACCCCAAGTACTACTAGTTTTCATTATTAGTGGTTCTTTGGATAATGAGGTTACTAGGAATACTAGTAGTGGTTGCTCAAGTAAAGATAATAATAATAATAGTAGTAGTGGTAGTAGTAGTAGTAGTGGTGGTAATGATACTTCCGGAATATCAAAAAGTACTTTTTCAAAGTCAATGTCGTCTGAACCCTCAAACAATAGAGAAGATTTTGTGACAGAGAAGGAAAATGATGTTGGTAAGTTTTACTGTATAATATATATATATATATATATATATATATATAAATATATAAATAGTATAATATATATATATATATATAAATAAAGAGTAAATATATATATATATAGAAAGAGAGAAAGAGTATATATATATATATCTCTAGAGACTTACGATAATTACCAAAAAAAAAAAAAATAAATAAAAAAAAGAAAACTTAACGAATCAACATCTACAAATGGTAAAATCATAATTTTTGTCAGCCTTAAAACTACTCTTGAGAAAACTGTATGTGATAAACTTGAAAGATCTGAATAATCGTCGTCATTGCTTGAAGATTATGGGAAAAGGGAAAGCAAGTGATTAGATACATTACAGCAAACTTTAAAAGTCGAATTTAGCAGAAGATTTAACGGACTCGAGTATGAAGATATGTGTAAAGCAGAGCGACATATCTTAATCCAATGAGGTATAAGGTTAAATTTTTCTCTCCTGCACAAATAACTGATGAAGTAAAATATTATCTAACTCGGGTTTTGTGACGACATGAAATTTGAAAATAAACATTTAGAGAATGCTGATCCTGAAAAAAAAAGAAAAAAAAGAAAGAGAAATTCTTCACAAACACCTTGTTCCTCCAGTATGTGTACATCACTAACTGAGACTCTGAAAATATTTCTTTCTTCCAGTAGTGACGATGAAGGAGGAGAATATCTCTAGCAGCACGTCGCTGAACTTCGTAGAAAAGTATCACAACAGAATGATGGAAGTACAGTATAAAAATAAAGAGTATCCAGATTTGACAAAAGTTACTTGTACATTCCTGAACTACCCTCCTTGCTGTGTTACCAGTGAACAATTTGTCAGTGACGCTGGGCATATCTATAAAGACAGACATGTCCCACTTCAGTTAGATAAAGCCAAACAACTTTTTTATTTTCAAAGCATAATAAAATAATAATAAAATTTAAGTATTAACAAGGAATAAAGTTAATAAATAACATTAAAATTAAACTAACCACTTTTCAAATGGGTGAAGGTTGAGGAAAGGGTTGGTGGGATGCATGAAGAGTTGGGTCCCCACCCTGTATCCTGGAAACATACAGTATATGTGTGTCAAAAACTCTTCAATATTTTACAGATTCTTACAGAGGTTAGGGCGTAAATCCAATGTCAATATATATATATATATATATATATATATATATTATATATCATATATATATATATATATTATATATATATATATATATATATATATATATATATAATATTATATATATTTAATTATATTATATATATAAATATATATATATAATATATATATTATATATATAATATATATATCTATATATATATATATATATAAAGTATATATATATATATATTATATATATATATATTAATATTATATATATATATATATATATATATATATATATATATATATATATGCCCGTCCTCATATTGCTAAGAAAGAAATTTGTTATTGGGCAATTCTGCGTGCTTTTAAAAATATGGCAGTCCTCATTCCTAGATAATGAGATAAGCATATATAATAGGATTTTTTCTTCCTTTTAAAATTATCCTGACTATAAATCAAAAACATTAAAGGAGGTTAAAATAAAATTTTATGGCTTTAAAGAAAAGGAACCTTTCAATATGAAAAATTTGTTGGTATATCCAGGTAATCTGAACGGTAATTTATTATAAGAAAATATATTCCAGAAAATGTAAACCTAGTCCAAAC
>JABUQX010045171.1:0-7500 GCA_015478945.1 Trachelipus rathkii | reverse complement strand
AGCGATCCTCCATCTACCTCTCCTGTCTTGCTTGCATAATCAATCATCTTCTATCTCTTCTAGTTTTTATAAAGTGGCTACCTCTTCCCCCTCTTGTACTACTACTGAACAGAATCGAAGTGGCATCAGAAAGGATTCTGAAACAACGTCGGATTCTATAGCTATGGAAAACGTTGTTGATGGGAATTTTATTACCAGTAGTAGTGGTAATTATAATAGCGAAACCATTCCTATAACTACCATTAGTACCACTGCTGCTAGTACAATTCAAGAACCTTTTGGCAATGTCATCAAATCTAAAATTATGGATTCGAAATCCTCTAGAGGGTCGAATCAGGGATTTGCAGATTTGGTTGATGAAGTAGAGAAACCAGTTCTCATTTCAATACCAGAGTCATCATTATCAGGAATCGATTCTGTCCTGAATGGTATGAAAATGAATGAAACTCTAAGCGACCCAGTTTTGGGGAATAAAGATGGAGAAAAAACATCTGTCACATTAACCGCACTCTATGAGTTGCTCCTTGTCACTCGCCAAGAAATGGAGAAGCTTAGAAAGATCCAAGAGCAGATGCTGAACTGTGATTATATAAAGAAGTGTTTCAGTAGCATGCAAAATAAATCTGAAAGTGCTGACGACAGATCGACACCTAAGTCGGAACCCCTTGTGATAGATATTACAAACGGGGATGTTTCTTCAGAGGATAGTAGCAAAATGTCAACTGATTCTTCACAAACCAGCAAGGATGTGTCTAGAAAAAGGTCGGCAGAACCCCTTAAAGAATCGACAGAACCAAAATTTGTATACAAAGTTCTAACAAGTGAAATTGGTAAGCTATCATCTCATAGTGATCAATCACATAATGATGAAATCAGTAACCCTAAAAAAAGGATAAAGGTTAGTACGAACGAGCATTCGGAGACTGAAAGAAATCATTCTGAAAATGAAATTCAAAATGAAAAAGGTGGTATGAAAAATTCAAATCCTCATAATTCTCGACTTCGCGATTTATTGGGAATATCAAACACCGAGTTAGATGTTGTACCTATTGACGAAAGTGTTACTTTACAATCTGTTTTAAGCGCCAAAGTGCCTACTCCTGTAAGTAGTTCCTCTCAGGAAAATAGCAGTGTATACGTTTCCACTTCTGGAAGTACTAGTAGTTCAAATAATGCTGAGGGTTCTAATAAAAATTATACTAAAGAGTATTATGAGAATGGCAGACAAATTTCTTCAGATATCCAAGATAGTAATAGCTACCGAAGATCAAGTGTTGAAATTCCAAATTTGATTCCTTCAAGTCAACCGGCGGCACGATCAAACTCTGATGAATACCATCGAGATCCTGAGAGATTAATAAAATTGGCTCAAACTTTGCCTAATTCAACTCTAAGACCAAAACATAGTGTAGGTGGAGTTCCAATTTCTGGTGTTATGGTTGCAGAGCAACCAAGGATGCAATATCCTATAAGGCATCTGAAGCATAGTTTAATGACTGTATCTGAGCCTCAACCACTAATGTCTCATCATCCAGTCCCTATTTTATCTCAGTCTCAAGCAAAATATGTCAGTGATAGGCGAGCATTTCTCCAAAAACCAATGCAACAACAGCATCCACATCAACATCTGCATCAGCATCAACAACATCAGCAACAGCAACAGCTGCTACAACATTCCCAGGAAGCTAGCGCGGAAGGAGAAAGAAGACTGTATATGCAGCAGTATATTAATAGCTCAAGAGACATGGATAGCTCAGGCTTAAATGCGGTTAAAAATGCTCAAACTGCGCAAACATTCCAACCTAAAATTATAATTCCTCCAGTCGATAAAGAAAGCTATTCAACAACAGATCATCAAGGACAACAGAATCCCCTTCATGATTCAGGTTTACATAGTTCATCTAGCATTCAACCATCGGCTCCAGTCTTGCCACCTGTATCTCATACATTTTCAAACATAGTTAAGCGACCTTCAGCTTTCACAACTAATCAGAATTATAGCTTTAGGCAAAACGGAAGTAATGTGAGAATATCTGAAATGGTACCAACAGGTCAGTCTATTACCATGGGAACACCACTGCACCCTCCTTCACTTCCTCCTCCTACAAAACCATTCCCTCATGGCGCTCCGCATCACTCTCAGGACCAGCACGTTGGTTCACAACCTTTATTACAAGTGGAGAAGAACGTTCAGCCAAATGTTATGACAGTTCCTCAACATTCTTCAGTTCCTATTACATCAAAATTAAGTCAAAGTCAATACCATGGTCCTCATGTTTCGATGCATCAGAAGCAAATGAGTCAAGGACCTTTAGTATACAGTGTACCTTCTCATACCTATCCCCCTTCAAGTATCCAAGTTCATCCTTCTTATATGTCTCAACATCAACACATGACAGCTGAGGGTCAAATGGCTTCATATCATTCCGAACAGACGAGAAATGGGTCTCCAAATAGACCTCAAATTGTATCACCGTCTCAGCACAAACCTAAAATGGGTAATGGAATGTCTCCATCCGGTTATGGAAATGCTCCACATTATCAGGTCATTCCAGTTTCAAAACAAATATCACCAAATCAGAGTCAGTCCCCTAATCGCATATCACCGCATGTTCAGTCTCCTGCCGGGTATCCTTCAAGGTTACAGATTCCACCTCAGTTATCTCCCCATCATCAGTCACCCCAGGGTCGCAATATAAATCCCCCTCCCCCACCGTATAGACCATCTTCTCCTGGTAAATCTTTGTTAGCTAGCCATTCTAAATTGTTGATGCAGCATCAACACCAGCAACAAAAACATCAGCAAGACAATCAGTCCATCCATTATAATAAGGGTGATAATCCCGCAGTTCAAGGACCGGCAAATAATTCTCCAATAGTACGTCGAAAGCATTACCCCGGAGAGAAACAAATCCAAATGGTTCAAGTTCATCCAAATACTAATGGCATTAGAGAATCTAGTGATTACAGTAACCCTAATGTTGCTTCATCTTCACCCACTTCAACGTCTTCATCTAAGAAAAAGTGTTTGATCTGTCCTCAATCTGCACAGTTCTTGTGTTCAGGATGCAAGACTGCTTGGTATTGCTCCAAAGAGTGTCAGGTAAGCCTAAATAAGTTATCTTGAATATTTAGCTAGCTTCTTTCTTTACCAGGGTAACTGGAATTTTTATGGGGGGAGGCCACGGTCCCTTTATCAGAGAATATCAGTAAGCCTGTTATGATTTATATTTCACTTTTTATTGAGAGTCTGGATTTTGAACCACACCCTTCCTGATGGTAAAGCAGGTGTTGAATCCTGGGTTTACGATGAGCTAAACGGAAACCCGCCGGTTTACTTCTGAAAGTTTACTTCTTCTCTAGAAGAATAAAAGTAATAAAACACGTCCAATCTGACAGTCGCCTTTGACAGATCTCCCCGCTCACACTCGGGTCAGGGGTCACACAGGGTTAAGTGAAAGTATAATTCGGGATCTTCATTGTATTATAGAAATCATGCTAAGTAAATACGCACGTTAATATATGTATATATAAAATCCCTATATTTCACTTTTTATTGAGAGTCTGGGTTTTGAACCATAACACACCTGCATTACCATCAGCGAGGCGGGTGGATTCAAAACCCAAGACCTCAACTCAAAATTTGAAATAAATAGGAAGAATCATTAAATTAGGTAATATTCAGTATTATCTAAAACGTGCATATATTTACTTAGAACCTGATTCTCATAATGACTACAAACTGAAAAGACTTCAATCGAATGAATGATACAATATTACACATGTAAAAAACACAACACATAGTGTGACCCTAAGCTAACCCCCAACCCCAGTGGTTGGAAGTCAACAAGGATGAGGAGGACTTCTGCACTAAAGGTGAAGAATGTACATGATTGACAGTTACCTCTAAATCTTAACATAGCAAAGAAGTAAATCATGTTCAGAACGTAATATATACGAGCTGGATTTCTAATTATAAGGCTCAATATAGATCTATGGTCGGAAAAGAAGTAAAAGGTAACAAACGCTGACTTTCCACCAAAGTCAGGCTGGCCCAAAAGGGCATGTTGGTGGTTCGAAAACCCTGAACTCTTCAATTACAATGAAAGATAAAGAATAAAGTATAGCGATACCCGATTACAGTTAGATACATACTATATAGTTATTTATAGGTAGATCATTAAAAAAAGAAATCCTGAAAGAAAGGAATAGATTATAGTTCAATAATATTTACTGTGAAACACAACCATAATATCTATATAAAAAAAAATAAATAATAATTATTATTTTTGGGCGAAGGATATCCAAAAAATATAAGATGTATTATCCCTCCTATAAATATATATATTTAATTATACTATATATTGAAGAAAAACCTTAAGATATATAATATTAAAAAATAATATAATATGTAAAGCAAAAATCCTTCAAAAAATATAAATCTTAATAATTATATCCGGATCATCAAAACAACTTTGGAAAAAAAAGAAATACACGGGAAAGTCAGGGGAAAAATAAATAATCTGGTCAGGGAAAAAGGTCAGGAAACTGTATTAATCAATGCATATGATTGCTGGGAAATATTTGGGAAATAATTGTTTTAACCATCTAGGCATGATTAAGGACAAAGAAGTGTTTAGAAAAATTGTCAAAACAGTATGAGAACCATGGACCAAGTTACATATTTTCGATATATTTTTTTTTCACTGAGTAATTGATAATTGTGGAATGAGAGATAGCTCATATTGAGTCTCAAGGTAGAATGAACCCCAAGAGGAAGAAAAGGGGCGGAAAGGGAAGAAGGCCGACATATCCAAATAAAAATCTACTTACAATTATTCCTGTCTTCTTAAGTCTATTTTTAGTGTACAACAAATTGACCCACGGAAATTACCTGCAACTATTCATTCCCAATAACCTGCACAAACAGAACCAGACGACCCCCGATGTAACCGCTAGAATGTATTAGGTGTGCCAAAAGTCAATCGATCCTTCGCGAAAGTTGAAGCCGTGAGGTTAGCCGAAAATATGGCAACGTGAATTTAGAAACGCTGTAATGACCTACCTCCAGATCTTCAATCTGTGTTTGATCTATTAAATTCTAATTCCTTAGGAACTAAATTACTTAATGTGTGAGGCGGTGTTTTTTTCCTTTTTATGCACCGGTGCTTGGACGACCAGGATTTTGGATTCTCTTGTGCGAGTTAAAAAAACACCAAAGAGAAAATACTTGTTCATAGGTCTTAATATAAATGCACAAAAAATACCACAATCAATTTCCGGTTCAAAACAGTACAAATATGAATCGCCAATAAGAATCTGAACACTCTGGTCACTCTCCTCAATGTCAACGAGAATTGTAGACAAATAGTCCTCGGTTCAACCTTCTCCATAATCTAATGGCAAAGTGATCCTCTGTACACCATCCTCAGTAAAATCCGCACATAGCTACAACCAACAAACTAAGCTGTTTGGCGGATGCGGTAGCAATTTCAGCATGTACCAAGAAATGTGAAGACATGCCAGACCCGTGCCACATCCAAATGACGTAGAAAATAGATTAGTACCAACATATCCCCTCGCTGAAAGCTCTGCACAGCCCTTCTGTCCACCTGAGCTATCTCAACTCACCTCTGAAATACCTTTATAGTAGTCTGAGCCTTGTTCATATACAGCCAGAACCCAAAGAACCCACCCAAAGAAATTGTTGGACCTTTTATTTGCTCACGCACAGACAATATGCTCACCCACCCACACTAACTGAATCCAAGAATTCTGTCGTCTGGAGCAAGAGAAAAAAGGCACTAATACTTCTTACCCTTAACAGTTGGAAGCTAAACATTGATATCTTAATCACCTTTGAATTAAATAAATTCTTAAAAATATTTTTTTTGGATGGAAAGCACGAGCAATCTAATGGCTTTTATTTGATTGAAGATTTTTAAATATTTCTCTAGTAAGACACTCATGAAGACATCAATGTATTTATGCGGATATCTGTGGTACAAATTATAATTAAAAGTTAGGACTAAAAATTTCCCCCCTATCTCAAGGAATCTGTGTTATATGGAAGGAGGGCTTTTCGAATAAAGATATTAAAATAAGCAATTTTAGTGATAGGAATCTAGAAATTAAAACTTAAATAAGTACTGCATTTTTCAGAAAAGAACAGTATGACACAGATATAAATCAATTCTATATAAAATATCATAATGAAAAAAAAAGATAAAATTACATTTCAAAATTTTACCGTATTTGGACCTATACCCAAAATGGTTGACAAAAAAAAAATGTAAAATGAGGCGAAAGGATGAAGGGGATAATTGAAGAAACATTCATCTCAAAGAGTCAAACAGAAAGAAAAAGTTTTGAAGAGCAATATAATAAGTTTGTAAATCCGGAGGAACATATACTCCCCTATCCTACCATGACACGACGTGAGATTAATGAGTTGCAATGTGCAGTTCATCAACTTAACCAATATAACTAAGGCTTAAAAATGAGACCAGAAAAGAATAAGTCGCGCCCACGTCCAACCACCGTCAAAATATCAAGGAAAATTACAAAAATAGCTTGAGAAGAGTAAAAAGTTAAACAATCCAAAATTAAAGTCTCCCCATATTATACCATTAATCTGTGGAAAATCCTCAAACATGGTGGACGCTATCAAACAAAAAATAAGAGCAACATGACTGATCTAGTAAATACTCCAAGTGTTTAATATATCAAGATTCAATTTGTGGAAATCAAATTAAAAATCAAGTTGTTCTTTTAGAAAGAAAAAAAATTATAGTAGTAGCATATTTAGAGAGTCGGCTACCACAAATAGCAGAGATAATGGTCAAAGGACCAATAACTGACACCTCTGACTAACAAAAAAACAAATTATATTTTAAAGTCCATCCCACTCATGATGCCTGAACCTAATTTCCTAAGAGAAATGGGTGTGTACCAAGTTTTCAAATTTCTTTAAGTAAATAGGCCTAACATAATTTTTTGTTGTCTAAACTATTTTTAAGGCAAACTAAATATATATAATCATAAATACACCACGTAAAATATACCCTCAACGATCAAAACCACGTTGCTGAGATCAGAAGGACAAATTTGCCATGATACATATAGGCGTCAAAGGCGAAAGTCAGGGATCAACATGTCACAAAAATTAAATATCAAAAGTGTGAACTTACCATGAAAAACTTGAAAGCCCGAGAATAGAATATATATTAAAAGCTATAAGTATATAATAAAATAATAAATATAATTAACCAAATAAATCACTACACTAAAATATATTCCATGTACTTGTTAAGATAGTACAAGAAGTTCACAAATTAATTAAGCGAAAATATATATCCCTAGTGTTATTTAAAAAAAACACCCAGCAAATATATAAGTATCAGAAACAGAAAACCGTGCATAGGTATTAAACCTCTGTATATAACAAAATACTAAAGCTATAATTAACTAACCTATATACCTATCCTCTCAATATGTGTC
>JABUQX010045170.1:7500-12500 GCA_015478945.1 Trachelipus rathkii | reverse complement strand
AAGTTTCAACATCCATTTTGCTTTATCCTTATTTTTCGTCTGCGAAATATATAAATATATATAGTGGAGTTTAAAAGTTCATTCCGTAGAAAAAGATGCTCTATACATAGGATACATACAGTTGTATTTAATTAACAAAGTTTCAAGACCTCTTTTGCTTTTTGCTCAAACATGCTTTTCTTCTTCTGATATAAATAAATATATATACATATATATATATATATATAATAATATATATATTATATATATATAATAATATATTATATATTATTATATAGTATAGTAATATATATATCATATATATATATATATATATTATTTATAATATATATATATATATAATCATTTGCTTTTTACTTAGTTACAAGATCTCTTTTGCGTTTTACTCACTCATCTTTTTATTTTTCTTCTTTCTTTTCTTCTTTGAAATATATAAACTGTTCCGTCCTTTCCTGCAATTTCCTCATATATCTTGTCATTCGTTCACAAGAGATTTTAACAGATATCGACTACACTTCTGGTTTACTTATTCTCCGTATCGATTAAGATTATATCGATTTATTTAATAAATTAAGGAAAGATAAAAAAATTTCAGTCTATTTTCATTATTTATTTACTAATTATCGGTAAAAATAATTTATATTTATTTCCTTAAATTGAATTGCTTCTTTAAGTATTTACATATAAAAGCTTTTTAAATTTCTGCACAGTCCATATAAAATTTTACTCTAACTCCTCCCTACACACACACACACAAGACACACACACACACACACAAACACACACACACACACACTCACGCACAACACACACACCACCAAACCTACCACCATACACAACACACGCACGCACGCACACACAAACACCCCACGCAAACAAACATATAATATATATATATATATATCATATATATATTATAATACTAATATATTATATATTTATATCATATTATATATATATATGATATAGTATATATTTATATAACTATAGTATATATATATGTATATATACTTATATATATCATAATATATATATATATATCAGATATATTATATTATATAATTATATTATATATAATATTAAGCTAGAACAATAAAAAGAACAAGAAGAACATAAGCTAGAACAATAAAAAGAACAAGAAGAACATAAGCTAGAACAATAAAAAGAACAAGAAGAACATAAGCTAGAACAATAAAAAGAACAAGAAGAACATAAGCTAGAACAATAAAAAGAACAAGAAGAACATAAGCTAGAACAATAAAAAGAACAAGAAGAACATAAGCTAGAACAATAAAAAGAACAAGAAGAACATAAGCTAGAACAATAAAAAGAACAAGAAGAACATAAGCTAGAACAATAAAAAGAACAAGAAGAACATAAGCTAGAACAATAAAAAGAACAAGAATATCATATTCTTTTTCTTATGCAACAAGAAGAACAGAAGCTAGAACAATAAACTGGAAGAACAAGAAGAACATAAGCTAGAACAAAAAAGAACAAGAAGAACATAAGCTAGAACAAGAAAACGAACTAGAAGAACATAAGCTAGAACAAAGAACAAGAAAAACATAAGCTAGAACAATAAAAAGAACAAAAAGAACATGAGCTAGAACAAATAAAAAGAGAAAGAAGAACATAAGCTAGAACAAAAAAGAGAACAAGAAGAACATAAGCTAGAACAATAAAAAGAACAAGAAGAACATAAGCTAGAACAATAAAAAGAACAAGAAGAACATAAGCTAGAACAATAAAAAGAACAAGAAGAACATAAGCTAGAACAATAAAAAGAACAAGAAGAACATAAGCTAGAACAATAAAAAGAACAAGAAGAACATAAGCTAGAACAATAAAAAGAACAAGAAGAACATAAGCTAGAACAAAAAAAAGAGAAAGAAGAACATAAGCTAGAACAAAAAATGAACAAGGAAATTTGTTTTACTTGACAAGCAAAGAAAAATAAATTACAAAATATGGTTAATCTACAATTAATTATTTGTGATAAAATTGTAAATTATTATTTTTTAATTTTCACTAAGGGCAAGGCTTTAATTATAAAGAAACCTTTTACCACAACATAAACAGTCTGAGTAGGCAGAACATAATAGTCAATGTGAAAGTGTGTAAGATGTTTTGCTTTTTTGATCGGGTGGAGGTATTTACAAAATTTAGACTTCATAGGAAGTTCTGTGGATCTTAACACAGCTTCTGCCATGATCCTGTTAATATATAGAGTTAAGAAAAGCAGCGGTCCCTAAAACGGAAAAGGGATGGGACTTCTAAAAGTCGTTGTGTGTGTGTGTAGGTGTGTGTGTGTGTGTGTGAGTGTGTGTGTGTGTCTGATGTGTATGTCTGTGCTCATAACCGCAGATATCTAGGGGCAAGGGAATTAGTAATAAAGGATACCAGAGGAAACGCTCATATTCTGCCAAAGTATTATTTTATAAATTTATAATACGCGTTATAACAAATATAAACGCGTTAGAAAGCATATAACGTTTTAAAGTGTAGCGAATTAATTGTTTAACTGCTTATATAAATTATAATTTATACTTTTAAAATATTATTAATTAAATTTTATATATTACATATTTTCTATATTTTATAGATAAAGTAATTGACAAAAAATCTATAAAATGTTTTATGAGGTCGATCTAAATATCTTATAAGCTATTCTAAATATTCACTCAGATACTACAATTACCATAAATTACCATAAATGTACTATAATGAAAATGAATACACACACACACCACACACACACACACACACACACACACCTACACTACACACACACGCCGCACACTCACACCAAATAAAACACGCACACACACACCAGCTCACACGCACAAACACGCACGCGCACGCGCACGCACACGAACACACCTACACACACGCACACACTCATACACGCACAGACGCACACACTAGCACACATACACAGTGAATACATAACGAAAACTTTATTTAAATACTTTGCGAACAAAAGTTATGAAATTAACTTTATTGATAGCGATTTAATTCTCTCGTTGTTTTTTTTTTAAATGTTTAGTTTTATTAAAATTTTGAAAACTTTTTTTTGGGGGAAAACAAAATCTATTAAAAATATTTAATAATAATAATAATAATAATAATAATATTCCAAAATTTTTATCAATCCATTATAGTTTGTTATCTCAGGTAACCATAATAATAATAATAATAATAATAATAATAATAATAATAATAATAATAATAATAATAATAATAATAATAATAATAATAATAATAATAATAATAATAATAATAATATTTTCTAATAAAAATAAATACAAAGTAATTATTATTATAAATAAATACATTATTATTATTATTATTATTATTATTATTATTATTATTATTATTATTATTATTATTATTATTATTATTATTATTATTATTATTATTATTATTATTATTTATAATATTATGATCATTTTTTTATATATATTATTATTATATTTTATTAAGGATATATGATTATTATTATAGTGTAAAATTAATATTTAGTAGTACCAGATCTAGTAGTAGTAGTAGTAGTAGTAGTAGTAGTAGTAGTAGTAGTAGTAGTAGCATCATTATGATTATTAATCAAAGAGAAATTTAATATCTTTTAAGTTTTTGAAAGTTTGTAACTTAATCTAATTTTAACTTATGTTCTTAAAAATTAAAGGAAAAAAATCAAGTTTTAATGAAAATAAATAAAAAAAAATAAATTAAATAAATTTATAAGTAAATAAAATAATAATAATAATAAATTGTTTTTATAGTTTCATTTTTATTTTTATTTTTTTTATTCTCTTCTTATTTTTTATATATTGAAAGGCACCAAAAAGCTTTCTTTGAATTTAAATATTTCTTTTATTTGATTTTTTATTAATAAAAAAGTTTGTCCTGTTTATACAAAAACTTTGACAGACAGACAGACGGACGGACAGTTTATTTAAGTTTTTTCAAGGTATAGAATTTTTTTTTTTTTTTTTTCTATTTTATCATATAGATTTCGTTACAATCTTCAGTTTTTTTTCATATTTATTTTCTTTTATAATTTACTCATTTTTCTTATCTTTTTTTTCTATATTCTCTACATCGCTTATTTTAAGTTCCACTTTTGCCATTATCATAAGAAACGAATTAATTATTATTCTGTAACGAAAAGGTATATATTCTGTATTAAAGTAATAACCACATGAAAAGAAAAGGGAAAATTTTAAAAATACACACAAATAGATTTGTATCCTCACACACACACACACACACCACACACACACCTACACACACACACACACCACACAACACACACACCACACAGCACTATATATATATACATTAAACTTTATATATATTATATATCATATATATATATATAATATATATAATATATATGATTGAAATAAACATAATAAATATGATAGCAAATATAGTTTACTTTCGGGAAGATAAAGAAGATCTTCCTCCTCTGGGTTTGAATCAGTACATGTAGCAACTGAGGGTCAACACACCAAATGTATTACCGTTGAGTCATCTTCAAAGTCAAAATGAAACTTGTTCAAGAACAGTTTCTAAGTAAACAGGTTATCGTTAAGGCGATTTCACCCACCTTTTCCCATGTCCTACTCTCGATTTTCAATTTTCAATTACGTATCTTACAATTTTACAATTTCAAACCACAATAAAGAAGTTAAAAAAATAAATGTCACTTCCCTTAGGTGATCTATAATAATTGCCAAAAAAAAATTATTACGGTTATTGTATATATCGATGGAAGGATAGGGTGAATAGGAGGTGAAATAGCCTTAATTGACTTAATTCGCTTAGAAGTTATTTTTGAATTGACAGGAGCCTCTTAGCGTAGAAGTTGTTTTTTAATTTACAGAAGCTTCTTAGCTTTTAAGTTGTTTTTGAATTGACAGGAGCCTCTTCGCTAAGAAGTTGTCTTTGAATCACAACTTTTTTTGACTTCGAAGTGGGCTCAACGGTAAAGC
>JABUQX010045170.1:0-5000 GCA_015478945.1 Trachelipus rathkii | reverse complement strand
ACTTTCATTCCTAATTACAAAATATTAATATTATTCTTAATTATTTAAATCAAGACCAACTCAAAGCTAAAAATAGAGTTTCAACTAGATTTGACGACTACCGCACTCATACCTTTATATTTCAATGCGCATAGCACCGCACACTGCACCGCGCCGCACCGCACCGCACCGCACCCACACCGCACCACACCGCACCGCACCGCACTGCACCGCATTCGCACCGCACCGCACTGGCACTGCACTGCACCGCACCGCACCGCACCGCACCGCACCGCACCGCACCGCAGCCCCGAATAACACCCGATGCATCAACCAACTCAAATTCCAACTTAATCTTGTGTTTTTGAATGTTTTAAGAGAAGTATAAAATGATATAATTGTTATCGAATGACAAAAGGCAGACGAAGAATGAATCTTCCGAATGTTTGACAAGAATTACAGTTAAAAAATACTTTTCAATTGTTTATTTTCAACAAACGACGATGGTAGAAAAACCAACAAAAAATTTTAATTGTTTTAATGGTTTAAAAATAAAAAATAAACAAATTATCAAACCAAATCATATTCAAGTAGATGTTTGCATCTCTTTCATTAAAATTTTTTAGAAATTGTTAATAGTAAATATAAGAGTTGAAATAAAACTCTTCCAAATACATTCAAGACAACAAAGGAAATATTTACTCAACATCACTTACAAACCTTTTCACTCAATAGAATTGAGGCAAAGTTAATGTAACAATGCATTGATAAAAGTTTCAACAGCACCTTTACCGAACTTATATATATATATATATATATATATATATATATATATATATATATATATATATATATATATATATATATATATATACATATGTATATGCTAATATAGATATATATATTAATGAAACTACTTGCATCCAGTGTCCTAAACAATTCCGAATACTCTTAACCTATGCTTCACTACTGATCCTTCTCTCTACAAATACACAATTTAACCTTCTATCGGTAACACAATCTTGTAGCTATTAATTATAACACTTTCTCTCCAGCAGCTCCACATTGCAATAAATGTACTTTCTAGCACTATAATCGGGCTAGTTGGGACATTACGTCGCTTCTTTGCTACCTACCCTTAGCATGAATCCTGTTTTGACTCGGAAATGCTTCCGGTGACTGACTGAAAAAAGTAAAACCGTAATCTCGAGGAATGAACAGGTCATTTCATCTTCCACTAAATCTTTTTTTTTCTCCTCAGTAATCCGTGGTTGGATGGCACCTGCTCTCGTGCTCTTAAATAGGATAGTAACAATGCTTATCCCGGAAATGGGCTTTCCTTCTCCCATCTCTTGATAGTTTTCGTTCAACTCGAAATCGTTGCAGGGATAATATACGTGAGATTAAGCGTGCTTTCACCAATTGAAGTACGCTGACCTCCTTGGAGCTCTTACTGATAAAAATTTCTGCCTCCTTGGAAAAATATTTCTAATAACTTCTGTAAATCTTTCTCTTCTTCTCTTATTCGCTTTGACGGATCTGTAGCTAATACTCCTCTTCTTCCTTTCCTGCTAACTTTGGTGTTCCCCAAGTTTCTTTTTTATCTCCAAATTTATTCTTACTATTCATTAACGATATTCTTAGCTGCTCATCTAACTTTATTCATTCTTATGCCAATGGCTCAAATCTCCATTCTTCCACACTTAAATTTGCTCTCTCTCTCTCTCTCTCTCTTTTGCTTCTAGAGCTGCTTCTTGTCATCAGCTTTCCGATTCTAATCTTGCTGATCTGGATGGGATTTCAGGTGGGGTCACCTCAACCTTGTAAAGTTCAACTCTTTAAAAACTCAACTTCTTCACATTTCCCTCTCAAAAATTTTTCACAACTTTTCCATCTCCTTTGACGGCTCTCTGAACATAAACATTAAACTCTCTTGGAAACCTCACATCACAACAGTTGCTTAAGTGGCCTCAAAAAAGTTGGGAGTTCGGTTCAAGTTGCGGGAATTTTTTTCTTCTGAACAGTTACTCCAATTATATAAGTACCTTATCCTCCCTAGAATGAAGTACTATTCCTACATTTGGGGGAGCTCCAGTTCCTCCCTTCCTTCCCACAGAGTCGAATCCAAAGCTAAAAGATTAATAAACTGTCCCATACTTTCTAACTCTCTTGACCCTCTATCTCTACGACGTGAAGTTGGTGCTCTATCTCTTTACTATAGGTACTACAACGGCAGGTCCTCGAGGAAGTTGACTTCTCGTATTCCACCACCATTGCATCCACCTCGTAGCACAAGGGGTGCCCTACTCTCACGGAGTGCTTCGTGAATATTCCGGAATTTCCATTCATTAATGAATCCATCTCCTTCCATTCCATCTCCATTCATTTCCATTCATTATTTCCTTCAATGTTCTCTCTCTCTCTCTCTCTCTCTCTCTCTCTCTCTCTCTCTCTCTTTCTCTCTTCTTTTTTTTTCTCTTTTTCTCTTTCTCCTCTTTCTCTTTAGTGTGCTCTTTCTCTCATATGTATATATATATATATATATATATATATATATATATATATATATATATATATATATGTGTATGTATATGTATATATATATATATAATAATATTATATATCATGCTGTAATTGGGTTAAGTCGTCATGCTTTCTTTCTTCATTCTTTTTTTCCCCGTCTTCAAAAAGAATTATTCCTCAGGTACGCATTTGGAAATACATTTTTTTTTTCACTTTGAAGTGAGTTTGAGCCTTTTCTCCTTCCTTTTTCTCAATGTTTTATTTCATCGCGTTTTTAAGAGCGGTTTTATAAGCCTTCCTAAAGTTCGGCGTTGAAACCCTTTTTATGAAACCCACTTAGGTCGTCCTTCCATTCCATTTCCATTCCTCTCTCTCTCTCTCTCTCTCTCTCTCTCTCTCTCTCCATTATTTTTCATTATTGAATTGTTGTGTTATTATTATTGTTATTATTATTATTATTATTATTATTATTATTATTATTATTATTATTATTATTTATTATTATTATTATTTATTTATTATTTTTATTATTGTTATTGTTATTGTTAATATTATTGTTATGAAAATTCTAATTAGAAAAATTATTAATGTTATTGTTATTGTTATTATTGTTATTGTTATTGTTGTTATTGTTATTTATATATTATATATATATATATGCATATATATACTCTCTCTCTTATATATATATATACTCTGCTCACTTCTATATATATATACTCACTCATATATATATATATATATATATATATATATATTCATATATATATATATATATATATATATATATATATATATATATATATATATATATATATATATATATATATATATATATATATATATATATATATATATATATATATTATTACTTAAATTGGGTGAGATAATGTAGATTTATCCTAATTTGTTCTGAAATTGCTAGATATATCTATTGGTTCAAAGTTACGTAATAAATCAGAAGTTTATTGACAACTTCCCTCGTGAACTTGTGTTTTCAGTCTTTAACAGTAAATTAATTTATAAGTTATATTCATACCTAGAAAATAATTTGAGCACATTTATTACTACTGGATGGCAAGTAAGAAAATGGGGAATATTTCTTTCTTAGGAATGGTCTCAAAAACTTCTTTCTAACTACAAAAGTAATTTTTATTGGTTTCATTGTTTTTAACCTTCAATATTTGATGCGCACTACTATAAAGTGGTGTTTTTAGGTCAAGGTTGGTTATTTTTTACTGCAAAAAAAACAAACAAACATAAGAAACCCCTTCTTTTAAATATCAAAAGAAGAACCATAACTAACCCTTTTTCTGAATATCAAAATGAACATGTACATGTTTATAAACATATTTTTTTATATATAGTTATGAACAAATTAAAACCTTAATCCTTTTTAACTTAAACCTATCTCAAAGGTTAAATAGAGGACACAGAATATTATCAGTTCTTCACTAAATTAACATTAAAGCCATTTCAACAAGTATATCTCAAACAAACTATTTTATTTTAATTAATTACAAATGAAGCACGAATTATCTAAAAATCTTGAATCTTTATATAATTCTGAGAATTTGCTAAATCAAAAAAAAAATAATAATAATTGGTTTCAAATAGTGAAAAACGTTATTGTTTTAAATTTTGTTAATTGAATATATTGCCAATTATCTTTTGAAGAGTTTAGTTTATTCAATAAAATTTATATATATATATATATATATATATATATATATATATATATATATATATATATATATATATACTTAAATATATATATAAAAATATATATATATGCTATATATATATATATATATATATATATATATATATATATATATATATATATATATAAATCATATTTAAGAAAATCCAAATCCGGATCCTCCAAAGTTATTAAACCAGTGTGTTCACCACTAGACCAACGGCGAGCTGAATAGAACCTCGACTTTGGAATATTTACCTCTGTGGGAAGTAAGCATTCTTTCAAAGTTAAGTCACCTTTTAGCTCATCTTTGGTCTCGTGGTCAAAACAGTTTAAGAACTTCGAGGGCCGGGATCATTCCCAAAATGTGAATCAAGATATACTGTATATATATATATATATATATATATATATATATATATATATATATATATATATATATATATATATATATATATATATATATATATATATATATATATATATATATATATATATATATATATATATATATATATATATATATATATATATATTATTATATATATAAATAATTATTATTATTAAAATAAAAAAATAACAAATTCAAAAAAAAAAAAAAAAGTGACAAAGGAGAGAAAAATGAGAGTGGTGGATGGGAAGTAGGACAATAGGGGTGAAAATCGGAGCAGGGTTGTCCATTCCATTCCTTCATTCCTCTCTCTCTCTCCTCTCTCCTCTCTCTCTCTCTCCTCCTCTTTCTCTCCTCCTCCTCTCCTCTTTCTTCTCATATGCTCATGTGTGTGTGTGTGTGGCA
>JABUQX010045169.1:0-26942 GCA_015478945.1 Trachelipus rathkii | reverse complement strand
ATTATTATAATTATCTCATATAATTAAAATTATTAGTTGTTAATTTCATTATATACTATACAGTATAAAAGATGAGATAAAGTTCACTGAAATGTAAATAGTATGTTATACTATAAAACATTTTTTTTCAAAATTCAAATATATAATTAATTATTAATTATAAATAATATTAACTTCAATGTATATTTTATTTATTCTCAATTATTTATTTATCTATTATCTTTATATTTATTTATACTTATTATCATATATATATAAATTTATTACTCATTAATTTCTGTTATGTTATACAAACATATTCTTATTTCTTTTTATTAAATAATTCTAACTTTTGATTCTAATGGACTTTTCCATTGATATTAGCAATTACCTATTATCTATTCATTTATAATTTTAATATATTATTAATATTTAAAATTTAAAGAGGCACTATTTAACTTTATCACATACTGTATAAGTGCATTTATCATTATTAATTATCAATAAGTTTAGCACGCGTTGATATAGTAAGTAGTAGTAGTATTTTTTATATTATAATACACTTTCACACTTTTTAATTATAATTGTATTATAATTATTAATTGTAAAATTATATATTCATAATGATATCATTTATTTATATTAAATAATTTATAATTTAATTATATTATTATATTATATGATTTATTAAATATAATTAAAATTTATTACATTATAATAGTATCCTTATTATTTATAATTATTAATTATTTGTTTTCAATTATTAATTATAAATTCAATTTATGTTATAATAAAAGTTATTTGTTGTTATTATCACTATAATCATCACAATCACTTATATTAAATATTTATATTTATCATTATAATATATATATATATTAATTAGACAATAATTAAGATTCTAATCCTTATTATCTATTTATCTACACATCTATTAATAATACATGCTTTGACTAGATTGTTTTTATATTTAATAATACTTTAACGATACTGAATTGTGTTTTATATAGTATCTATTATAATAAGTATTAATTATATTTGTTCCTTTATAAATAAGAATATATTATTAAAACTAATTTAAATTATGTGTGGAATGTCTCTAGATGCATATTCTTTTATAATACCAACAGTTATTGAATTTCATTTGATGAATGATTAATTAAGGTAAAATCATATTTCATTATTTATATAATATGACCTATTTATTATATTAATATTTGAATTAGTTAAATTCAAATATTATAATCAATATGCTAATATACAAATTTTATAAAAGAAAATCGTTCATCAATTTCTGCTTACTCTGGGTCCTTCAAAGATATTATATATATTAACACCTTAATATAATATAATCCCATAATTCAAATATAAATATACAATATTATACATATAATATACATTTAATAATTTATATATTAATTATATAAATTATAATAATTATAATAATATTAAAATTAAATAAATATTAAATAATAATAATTAACCTTTTAATATTTATGTAAATAGTTAATATATATACTTACAATCGTATGACATTGAATTCATTTAGTTATATATCTTTTATAACTTCCAAATCAATTAATATACATATAACTAAGTGACAATATGACCAATAAATTTATACATTTACAAAAGTGTATATACTAAATTGGGAAAAAAATAAATAAATAAATATAATATAATATAAAATAATTAAAAGAATTCTTTAAAATAAAGTAATTCATGTTTATTAAAAAATCATAAATGGAAATTAAAGTAAGTCGGAAGAATGCTATTGATTTATTTCCCAAAATACACTACACATAACACACTCTCAGGTAGGGCGCTAAGATAAAGCGAGTGAACTTAGTTAAAATATAGATAAGAATTGAAATATAATATTGCGGGTGGATGAATAAGATAGAGCAAAGGAGTTCACAAAAATACAAATGTGATTATGGAATCATCGTAACAAAGTAAAGGAAGTGAATTAACATAATGAATATAACTAATTAATACTAATAATACTCACAGGTTATTTAGTTTAACAATCTTATTAATTGAAATATAATATAAGAATAACAATCAATCAATTAATTTAACATGATATATAGGCCTTAACAAAAATAATATAAATACCTAATACTTCACTACAATTATAAATAAGTAGATGGTTAAATAAATACATAATTATAATATAATAATATATAATGTTAACTGAAAAATGATAGATATTTTTATTCATTATATTAATTATAACCAAAGGATAATAAAATCTAGACAAAATCCGTTTGTATAATGGAGCATTATTTAATTAATAAATAATACATTTACTTAAAAAATGTAATCCCATATCCTATTAAAACTTAAATAAAATTATAATATATAATTAAATATAATATAAAATATTAATAACCTATATATTAATAAATTTATAAAATGGAATACAACAACAAAAACAACAATTAAATAAATTATAAATAATTATAAAGTTATATATATGGAGAATTAATAAAATAATATTAAAATATTTAAATAATAACATATTATTATTAAAAAATTAGGAACAATTTAAGTAATATATATATATAATAAATCACTATTAATATATAATATAAGTATACTTGTCAACGTTGTGACATAACTACTTATTACATATATATTACATTAACATGGAAAAGTAGATGAAGATAACCACCATATAATTTAGACAATCAGTGATCAGACTGTGGAGTCATATATACAATATTTAAGGAGTACCTCTATAATATAATAAAGAGGGATACTAATTTGGAATGCTAAAAATTGAAATAGCAGAGAGAGATTGAAAAAGTGGATAAGTATAATCAGATAAATGAATAAAGAAATAGATAGATAGAGGAAATATGTAGATATCAACTAATGTATGTCATTCGAGTATAAGAATTTGTAAATAATGATTATACGTGTGTTATATAGATTTATATGATAAGATTAGTTATGATTTATGCGTATAGATGATAGACGTTGAGTGACTTGAAGAGACCTAGATAAGATTTATATATAAGTGTATATAAACTAATTCTTACTTCTTGATATTACCACTATATTTAGAAACAGGATAATCGAGATATAGTGAAAAAAATAATGATACCAGATAAACGGTAGCTTTGTTTTATGAGAAATTATATTAATAATTAATTTGATATAGAATGATATTTGGAGTGAATGTGAGAGGATTCTTTTGAGTACTAGATCGTGCGAGTAATTTAAATTGAGTAGTACGATTATTCTTGTTCCATGACTATTCTGATATCTATTGTATTTTCTTGTTTGCACCGAAATTAATATATTGAGATTATGTGATAATATAAACATATTAGATATAGGCACATTATATTATAATATTTATATATATTATAATACTATCTCAACATCTTGTAATTATTCAATGAATATCATTAGTTAATTTTAATATAAGATATTACATATGCTAGTTGAGCATTGTAATAAAAATATATGTTACAGTTTTGAGACACTTCTTTTTTTATAATTTTCTGATGTAGAATATTTAACAGAGCAAACATAGCGCATTTATTTATCTGAAACAAATAGCATTAAAGAATATGATGCTCATTAATTTATTTAATTTAAATAATTATTTTTTATAAGCTTTTATTTTTTATAATTTTATAGTTTTAGATATGTAAGAATCAATAATAAATTTATTCATCAAATTTTAATTATGTCATAAAGATTTTAAAGTTACTCTTTAAACTGTTTTCTATGAAAGAAAATTTTATTTATTCATTTAGGTTTCAAATTTCACATACTAGGAAAATTAATTTTTATTTACTATACCTAACGTAACTTGGGGGGGATTTATTATGATTTCAAATAAACTAACGTGACGTATAAATTATTTATCTTAGTTCTTTTATAGCAATAAAAAAATCGTTATTATTTAGGTCTATTTATATACTTTGTATCTTATGAATAACATAGTAGACTATAAAATTAAATATAAAAAGTATAGAAGTTAAAAGTAATAACATTATTAATTATTTAACTTCTATTATATCTTAAATATTACAATTATAGTTTCTTTGATTATAATCAATTATTAAAATTTACATTTATAATAACGATTATTATATTTATACTATTATAAAAAATTTATTAAGAAATATCATTACTTATTATTAATTATTATTATTTATTTTTTAATTATTATTATTATTTTATAATAGTTAAAAAAGTTTTATAGAATGATTAGAATCATAATAATTATTACTCTTTTTTCACAAAAACTAGGATAAAGTCTGGTATGTGAATTCATCCAATATAATATTTAATTAATATATTTCCATTTATTTACTATAGGTATTGGAATAAAAATGAGATTTCTTGAAATTAGAATGAATATAAAAAGGTTTAATAATTATTAAATTATTGTTTAAGATAACAAAAAAATTGATGAGGAAATATTATCTATTATATTTTATAATATATATTAGTGAGCACATAATGTACTCAAATCCACCATGTCATAACAAATTAGCCATCAAAAAAGATGGATAAACTTATGCTGAAAACTACTTATATATATTAATTAATATATATATATTTAATTATAATATATACAATATACTAATTATATTAATTATATCCCATATATATATATATATATATTAATAAACATCAAATTAATAAATATATAACATATAATATATTTAATATCTGCTATTAATCATACTAAATAAATAATAAATAAATGACTTATTATACTAATTTTGTTATTTATAGATTATCCTTTATATAATAATTTAACTAGTATTATAGTATTGTATATATATATATAACTATATATATATAATTTTAAAAATATATTTGATTAATTATTATATATACCTATAATTCAATTAACAACCCTTAATAAAACAAGTTAATTAAATTATATATATTTAAAACAATAAGAAATGAAAGTAAAAACTGATGGGATAATAAATCAACTTACTAATAATTATATTAATACGGTATTATTATGGTATATATTAAATATCAGAATTAATATATAAATATTAATAGTAATATATTATTTATAATATATATAATTATATCACTAATAATATATCATAATTTAATAATTATATAATAAAACTATATAAACACATAATATTATAAATACTAGTTTTATAAGGATATTTTATACAGTATGTAGCATATATATTATATATCTATTTTTTTATATTTCATAATATAATATATATTATAATTATTATTTTATATATATTAATATATTATAGCTATTATATATTATTATATCATTATATTATAATATTATATATATATTATTAATTACTATAATATATATATATAATATAATTATATATATATATATATAAATATATATATTAATATATATATATATATTATATTATATATATATTATATATATATTATATTAATATTAGTATAAATATAATTATATACTCATATATTGATATATGGTAATATGGAATATTAGGTGATAATATAAGTATAATTATAATACTAGGTACTCATGAAGAAGGAATTATATAATTGTTCCAGGAGGAGACACTATATGCATACAAAAGATATATACCTCTCAATATTCTACCCCTTTTCTCTTAAAAAATATCTTTATTACCATAATATCATTATATAAATAAACTATCTTCATAATATAATAATATATAATAATAATACAATATGATAGAAGTAGTGATAGAAAAATGTGAACGAAACCAACTCTCTCTCCTCAGTATTTTTTTTTTATGACCATCTGTTTTTTTTATATCCTATATTTTTTATTGTTGTAGTTTAGTAATTTATATTCTTATAATCAAGTGTTATTATTCTTGTCTGATTTTTTTTGCTGGATTTTTTCATTATATACGTAATATGATGATCTATTTGCTCTCGAATATCATATTATTACACTAAGTATTATACCTGATGATAATACTATGATTTCAATGTTATTGTAGGTGAGTTATTATATAAACATAGTGTTCTTAACTTAAGTACTTCATAATTCAATTTTTCATTCTTGCAATCTTCATAGATATTATAAAAATAATTTAAATTTATATTTTATAGTATTTTCTCTTTAACTTAAGTTGCACCTACTAACCTTTTCTCCAAGATAACAATGTTTCTTAAATACATATATCCACGCAAGGACGTACTAAGTTTCTTACAAAAAAAATAATTTTTTTCTATTTTCATTTATTATTTTTTAATTTTCTTATTTACCTTATAATTTAATTATAAATACTTTAACCATCTAATTTGGTTACTGTCGGTCCAGTTGTTGTACACACATATTCTGTTTGGAACGCTCCAAGCCACATATTTTTTTTTGCCTACCTATCTTACTCTACCCTCAATATTTTTTTTATTTTCAGAGTATATTTATTATTTTTTTTTTCCTCTATTTTTATTAAGTCTCTTTTTCTAGACTTTATTATATATATTTAGATTCGGTATTTTAGGTACTTATAGTATTTTAATTTATTATTCCATCGAAGAACAATACAATTAATTCATGATAAGTTCATAATTTTTTACATGATCATTACAACACGAAGAGATTTTAATGATGAAGAATTATGCCACGCAATGTCTAACGACAATAGAGAAAGAGAATATGTAGGCTATAAATTAAAAATTATCAAATACAATTTTAATGAATAAAGTATATATATAATAAAAAGAGGGTATTTGAATTATTTATTAGTATTTGAAATAAATATTCAATATGTTAATTTATATTTATTTCTCATTATTTTTCACTATTTCTAGTATTTTATCTATTTATGTACACTTAAATCGCAACTTATAGGATGTCATATTAATATATATATCTTTTAATGTTCCACTAATTTGTCCATTCAATTTGATAGCTTATTCGGTTAAAACCAAAATTTCAACTTGATGGAGTTCTACGATCTTTGTCACTCTAGTGCAATTCTTATTTCTTCCAATTATCTACTTTATCAACATATACACTTTCCTGTTATAAGCCTAATTAAAAAGCATTCTCTACACCCTGCTATCCTGATAAAATGGAGAATCTTTATACTTACCTTCTTCTTCCTCTAATACTACGAATTCAACTTACGCTCTTTTGTATGTGATGTAAATACTGAACGTTGGTTTAATGTCTTACCACCTAATTTTCTTGACGACCTAAATAACTTTTTAAAAATTTATCTTTCGAATAGTTTTAGAAATGGAAGGATGAACAAATTTTTATAATCTTTTTTTTAGAAAAAACTTTGAGTAACTATTCTAGTTTTCTTAAGTTTCGGGTCTTTCATTATTTCTTCGTCAATGTTAAAATTATTTCCTTTTCTTCATTCGTCTCTTATGTATCACTATATGCTCTTTATACTTGCTTACATCTTTCCGTAAAAGTACTTTTCATCCTTCTTTTATATCCGCTTATCGCTTTTCTTATCTTTCTCTTTTGCACTCACTCGTTCTTATCCCTTTCTGGCGCTGGTGCGCTTTTGTATCGCTTTCGGCTGTCTCTTTCTGCTCTTGTCTGCTCTTATTCATACATTTTGCTTCTATTTCTGCACACTTTTCTCTTTTTCACGACTACTCTTTTCTCTATTATTCATCTTCTTCTATTCTCTCTTTAGCTCTCTTATAAATATTTCTCTCTCCTTCTCTCTTCCTTTTTTACTATCTCTATTCTCTCTACTCTCCTCTGCTTCACTTAAACTTTCTTCTGCCGGGGTATAGTCTTCGAATCTTTTCCTTTTATTTCCTCATAGTACTCTCTCTTTACTTCCATGCGGCTTCACTCTATCTTCCTTTAGCCTCCTCTTCCTCCCACTCTCCTCCCGGCTGTTATTTTATCATATCCTCTATTTCTTTCTTCTTTTTCTCTATCCACTTTCACTTATTTTCTTTTACTGGTCTTTCGTTTTTTAATTTCTCACTTGCGTCTTTCATTTCGCGCTTCCTTCTGCGACCATCTGTTTGTCTTCACTCCTTTTATACATTTATATCTTTCTGTCTTTTGTCTAACTTCCATCCTTATCTCTCTATCTTTTTAAATATAATCTAACTCAATTCTCTCTCTACTATATTATTATAATATTTAACTCTTTTCTTTATTTCTTTTCTTCTCTATCCACTTAATATTTTTACTAGCCTATTTACATATTTATATAAGCCGCATCTCTTATTCCGCTTTTAACCCTTTTGTTTATCTACGACTGTTCATTCTTCCCATTTAATTCTTATGGTATTTATTTTTCGTAGTTTTTCTTTCACCGTGATATATGCAACTCTACATTACTTTCGCGCTACTTTCCTCGATCCGCACGCCATGTGCGGCCATCTACTAGTCCATATGTGAGCTTCTGCTATGTTCCTGAGTTACTTCTGTTGGTATCGGCCGGCGTATTGAGGGCTGCCCCCGCCGCAGCACGCATGCGTTTCCGAGGGAACCTGCTTGTCCCCACCCGCTCCTCTTGCTATTCCGGCCACGCCTGTGTCTGGCACCTCTCGCTTGCGGGTTATTCTAACCGTCTTCCTCGCTGCCTGTCGATACCCGCGTACCTTATGCCCTAATCTCACGCGGTCTACCTCTGCCCGCTCGACGTCTGCCATGCTGTCTCAGTAGGCCGTATTTACTCTTATTATCTCTCAATTACTTATCATCTATATCTACTCTTCATTATTTATTTTATATTCATATTCTTCATTTATTCATTTATTTATTATTCCTATATATCTTATTTTATATATCTTAACTCTTTATTATTATACTTATTCTTTCTATAGTTTATTTACTCTTTACTCAATTACTATTCATCTCTATATTTTGAGTATATAGCTCTATTTAATTATCTACTATTATCATATATTATCTCTCTTTTCTTTTCTCTCTTTACTATTATCTTCTTCTCTCTATTCTTCTCTCTTTCTCCTTTTACTTCATTATATATTCACCTCATTATTTCATTACTTCTCTTTTAATTCCTAATTCTTAAGTTTCTTTCTCTTTCCCTCTTTTTTTTCTCTCACTTCCTATTTATACTTTTATTCTCTTATCATTCCTTCGTTTCATGTATATCTCTCTTTTTATCTTCTTTTCTATCTCTTTACTTTCTTTTATCTTATTATCTTTCCTATCCTTCTATTCCTTATTTCTTATTCTTTCTCGTTAAGTTTCCCTTTTCTTAATTCTCCTTCTCATTCTCTTCTTTTATTAATTTATTTTTATATACTTCCATATATATTTCTTTCATTTCCACATATATATATATTATTAATACTATCCTCTCTCTCATTTCTTCTTCTCATAATTCATTTCTCAATCCAAAATAATAATAATAATTACTATCTAATTCATCTATTTACAATTTCGCAATTAGTGTTCTACAATTACACTAATTGATACATTATAATTTAAATCCATGACAATGTATCAATTAGCATTAAACATTCTGTATTTAATCCATTCTCAATTATGCCTTCATTCCTTCTTATATCAACAGCTTTCATTCGGTCATTATGATTGCTTTCTCTACAATTTTATTCCTCTTCTTTATAACCACTATTTTTTCTAATATTATTCATCTCATATGAGATTATTATATTGTATACAAAATCTCTTTACTATCTTCATTATATTTACTACTTCATATCTCTATTAATATCAATTATCCTCGTTCTCTCTTCCTATAATCCTGATTCTATATTGTATCTCTCTTCTACTTAATTCTTCATCTTTCATCATATCTCATTTTTATCTATATTATAATTCTTCTCTTTATCATAATATCATTTATGCCTTCATGGAAATGCATCCTTAATATTATCCTACATATCATTCTTCTTCTTCCTTCTTCCTATTTCAATTAAAAATTTAAATTGTGATTCATTCTCTTCCTCTATCTCTTTCTCTTCTCTATCTCACTCTCTCTTCATCATCTCTATCTACTTTTCTTTATCTTTCATCTTTACTTAATTATTCTTTCGTTCTTTCTTTTTTCTTTTTCCATTACTTTATTCATCTTTCTCTAAAGGCTATTTTTTTTATCTCTTTTTATCTCCTTCTCTTCTGTCTTTTTCTTACTCTCCTATCTCTCTATTTATTCTTACGTGCCTTCGTTCTTCTTTAATTTCTAACTCTTTCAACATCTTTCTCAGTTTATCTCTCTCCTTCTCGTAGAAAACTTATTCCTATGTATCTAACTTATTTTTTTGTCATTCTCTTTCTCCTCGATCCCTCTCTTTCCTACATTTCCCCCCTTTTAAATATCTCGTCATTCTAAATTCTTAATAACTTAATAAGAGAAACGCATTGTTTCTAGCTCTCACATCACTTTTATTGCCGCGTATTTTTTCATAATAATCTCTAAATTACGCGATTTTCCTGTTGCGGGTTTCAGCGATAACATACACCCTTTATCGAGGATTGTACATTTCTGTACTGTCACTATATGATTTATCTCACAAAATTTACTTTCCCATAGATATATTATCTCTTTTTCATAATTTTCATACCTTTTTTTGCTTTTTTCTCGTTTCTCTGCGCGCGCGCAGCCGGGCGGAGTAGTGGGGAGGGCCGGCGCGAAGTCGGGCGACATGGTAGGGCGGAGAGATTTGGATGTATATTTTGTAGCCCTTTTGGGTGAAAGTTCGGTTACTGATTTTTTTCCGGTTCCATAGCAGTTGGCTGGAGCTTACTAGTGGTTAGCATATTTCGCTCACCCCAGGTCGCCTTGCCCCCTACAATCCTGCCACCGTCTTTGGAACCGAATTTGTTACTCACAAGCCCTGCCTTCTTCTCCACATGCACATTCTCGGGATCGATCTGCTCCACCTTTTGCTTTTCTGTTTCTCTACTTCATCTTTTGCTGGCCTCTTTCCCTGCCTTCTCTTGTGCTCCTGTTGCCTGAGCTTATTTGGAGTTCTCCAGCTCTGCCTTTTCGGCCCCCTGGGCATTTTTTCGACTCTGGGTTCATATCTGCTCCGCGGCGCCATCATTCTCCCTGTCGGTTCTAATGTCTTACCCACGCACGGTTGAGTTAACCTACTGAGACCCTCCATAAGGCGCATTTATTTTATGCGGAGGTCGCCCGTTTTTAAGAGTACACTTGAGGTCTTATCTCTTTCTGATGTTCACTCATGTTCGACAGCGTTATTGAGCATTTGGGCGAGATCTTTTCGGCGTGGTGGAGCGCCCACTCCTCATACACACGCTCCTAATTTTCTCTTCAATCACTCCATTACCACACCTGTCGCGCTCAGTCTTTTTTATTACTAATAGATACACTGCTTGTTAATTCTATTCCGGAAATGCCTATGGTTCATCTTTGCTCTCTCGGGAGTTCTGCTTTATGCGCATACCATATTGATACTTGAACCGCACTCACTAGCGTCGTTTTCTTAGTGTGCTGGCTAGATCTCTGCTGACAGGTGGTGATATTTGTTTCTCTCGCTACTGTTACTCTCATATCTAATCAATTTTTGCCTTCATCATCCTATCACATTGGATTTAATCTTGCAACCAATCTTAAGTTTTCTTCAATCTGTACCTGTCCTACTGAATCACTCATATACTTTTCTTTTAATTATGAGCACTCTCCCTGCCCCTATTCGGCTGGATTTCTTATCTTTCTCTACTTCAACACGCCCATTGTTATATTCTGTTATTGTGAGAGCGCCCTTCTAGCCGTTTATTTCCTACATTCCTCGCTGCCGGCTTCATTATCTCCTCCTCTTTTGTGTTGTCCTCTACGCTCAACTTATATTACCTATATCTACAGCCTCATTTCCTTTCTTTACTATCACTTTTTGTACAACGCCTTAATCAATTTTAAGAAAGCTCCATGTGTCTCACTCATCCTATCGCCCTCCTGGAGTATTTCAAGCCAATTCTTTCCGCCAATACTATTACCTTCCCTCGGCTCCCTGCCTTTTCTACGCGATTCGCCCCGCCGGCTCCTGATGCTAGCACCAATAGAGCCATCCTGCCGTCGAGGACCACTCCTTAGTTGCCTTGACCTACCCTACTCACCCTTGGAGCCTGCTTTTATGTGCGCTCCGTAAACTTAATTTGAGCTGGTCACGTTAGGTCTTTGATGGGTGGCACTGATTACTTCTTTATTTTTTTTCCTGTTTGAGGTTTACTGACTCGCTTACGCCTCCTCCTGGTTGTTCTCCTCACCTGCCTGACGCAGCGCGTTCGAGGGCGCGCTTCGCCCGCCTTGAGTGAGTTGCGCATAGTTCACTATTAATCACCCACCGCGCCCTGCCACGCGTTACTGGCCCTCTACTCTTCTTATTTGGGCATTTTGCTTTTGCATCGTTGTAGTTTTTTGAGTGGTTTGGTTTGACTGTTTTACCTTAAAAATCAAGCTTTCCACTCCCCTCTTCATCGCGCTTCCGCTTTTTATTTTGCCCAGTATTGTTCTTGCCTCTCAATCCTGGCCTGTGCACGTTTTTCGTATCATGCCCTGTTATATACTTTTAAGGGTTCTGTTTGACTCATTTCTACTACTTCCTATTTGCTTCGTTCGGGTTTTGAGGTGTCCGTTAGAGCGCTATGCCCGCAACTGCATGATTCCCACCCCTGTCTGGTTCTTTGGTTTACCTCTACTCATGTCTTGCGCTTTTCGGTGCGCTCTCCCTTCTCTGTTTGCTCGATTCTTTCTGGTGTGTTCACTTGGACTTCGTTGTGGGCCCTTGAATGTGTCTACCCTGTTTCTATCATCCTGGTTTCCGATTCGGTTGGTATTTTTACGTGTCATGGGCTCTCCTCTTACTATCCCCGCGTCCCGTAATTGGGCATTTCGGGAGTGTGTTGATGTTATTACTTTGCTACACTTCGTTCTTAGCCTACTGTTCTCGTTGATCTTTTACTTTTTCCATATTTTATTTAGTGGTATTCTATGTTTTTTATTTCATATTTTTGTCCTCTTATCTTTTTGTCATTTTCTGTCTTGCCGATCGAGCTCTTATCGGTTTCTTTGAGTCTATCATGATACATCCCAATTCGCTCTTCTCTACCTCTTACTGTGGACTTTTCTTAATCTCATTGTCGAGATTTTTGTCACACAGTGTTTTTTTCCATCCTTCATATTCATATTTTGGGATGGATCCTCTGTGCTAAATTTCTCTTACAAGGTATTCGCTGCTCTTCGCTCATTCGCCTACTCACTCTTCACTCTCCACCATTCACTATCTATCTCGCAATTTCTCTTCTGCTTCGCCATGTTATTTAACCCCATTTTTTCAGTACAGTTTATCTCCTATCACACATTACTTATAATTTAGAGTCGATTTCTTAAGTTTAGAAATAGTTTTGTTCTATATAACTATTCCGTCTTCTTGCCTTCAGCTAACTCATACTTTCTAGATATATTAATTTTTATATCTCTCTTTCTATCCATATTACCTCTCTCGCTGCACACGCACTCGTCCATCACTGCTCACTACATAAAAGAAAATGAGGTGAGAATACCGGTAACTTGACATCTATTGGTTTTTTAAAAAATTGATTAGTCCATCCGAACATGAATAATTTACACTTTTATTATGTTATTATTTTTACATTTATTATTATTATATTGATATATAAATTATTAAATTGTAGTTTAATTAATTATTTACCATATATATAACTATGTATTTATTATATTATCTTATTAATTATTTTATATATTATTATTATTATTACTATAATTGTAATATATATTGATATTTAATAATTACTTGTAATTAAATATTATAATATTTTTATTATTTACTAATTATTAAAAATTATAAGTAATTGATGTGAGATTCATATTAATCTGTTTTTATTTAATTTACATCCATCAATATATTGAGTCAGTTAATCTCATAAATATATCATCATCGTCATAAATTAAATTCTATGACCTGATCTTGGACCACGCTTCAGAATCACTAGATATAATATATTATTATTCCACATTATCATTCATCTTAATTCTATATATTAAATTATTACTTATATGCTATATATATATATATATATATCATATATATATATCATTAATTCATTATATTACTTAAATTTTATAATTATTTAATTAAATATAATCTATTATACAAATTATTATTATTATTTGCTATTAATTATTTAACATAATCTATTATTATTATTTTATTATTTTATTTATTAATTTTTATTATATATATTTTATCTATATTAATGTCAGTAATATTTCAAATTATTTTTAAAATACTTTATTAAATTATGTATCTTTAACAAATTTAATTTCTTAGTTTATTTATAATATTAATATAATAAAAAATCTATTTTTTTTTAAATATTATTCTTAACCTTATATATTATTATTACACATCTTATTTTATGTCAGATCTTATTATTTTCAATGGTAAAATAAAGAACTCGTCCCATCACTTTATGATATATATATATACATTTAACTTTATATATATAGAACATAAACAAGGGTCAAGAATCAATACTAATGATGAACATTATATGGAGGTACGATTGAGTACTACGATTTTTTATGATCTACCCTATCAGTTTATATATATATATGATCAATTATATATTATTATTTTTAATATCTGTGGGTTCTCGAAAATTAATCGCATGTACTTTCTTTCCGTGGGCTTCGACCGTCCCAATATTTGGGGAACCCTGGTTTCTGGTTGTCCTAATTTTCGCGCATCGCGTTTTCTCGTTTACTGGGTTAATTTTAATGCTTTCTCTGAACACAGCTAACTCCCTCCCCTTCTTGGATTGTTAATCGTACTGTCCTTGGCGATCTCATGTTTTCTAACCTTTAAATTTATCCCTCGGAGTGAGTACTAGTTGCCTCTGAAGACGCCTTTGGTTTCCCCGCTGTAAAATCGCTGTACATCTCCTTCAGCACTACTAAATACATTTTTTCTCCTCTCCAAATCATTGTTATTTTTGGGCTTGTTGCTCTACCGTTTTTGGAAAATTTTTTAAATACCACGGCTGGAGTACAAGGAATAATTCGGGGTGGTAAAATCTCAGTTCTCCGTGATCACTCTTTGGTTTCAATCTACTAGAATTGGCTGCAGGGATATTATTCGACGGACCACAAAGCTGACTTTCGCATATAGAAAGTGTCTAGTTGATGCCAGAGCAAAAAAATCTTGTTGCCACTTAAAAAAATTTATACTATAAATATTTGCTTCATTTTTAATTGTAAGTGAAATAATATTTTATCATAAAGAACTAGCAAAGTGAATAAATTTAATAGGGATGAAGCCTTAGCCTAAGATGGAGCCGGAGACGGAGCCGGAGACGGAGCCAGAGCCGGTGCCGGAGATGAAGATAATTTAACTGCTTCTCAGACCTGCCTGTGATTACATATGATCGGTGCGTGGAATCCTGACCTTCAATGAGCATTAGGAAACCAAACGAGAAAACAGAATGAACATCTTTTCATGTTTTAGGAAAGTGCTGAACTGGAGTACTCTTTGCCTTCGTTCTAGTATCATCTTCTCTTATGCCTCATTACAATTTTCCCCATTGCTGGAAGCTCACATATATTCTGAAGAAATGTTGTCACACTGAAACTTCTGACAATCATACTCATACATGTATTCTGTCTAAGATCTTTAAAACTATTCATAGCTCTCATTTTATAGATCACCTGCAATCTCATTCTTTTCTTTTCGATCATCAGTATTGATTATGTCGCTCGAGATCCTCTGATAACATTTTTTCCTGATGATATTTTTTATGATGACACTTGAGATATACAATTGGCTTTTGACATGAGGTATGACTCGCTTCACTGCTCTCCAAACTCTCATCTTTTAGTTCTTTACTTCTCTTTGCTTACACACTTTTAGCTGTCTTTTAAAGAGTTTCACATCTGTAGTTGTCGATTGGGCTACTTCATCTTTCTTCTAGGTCAGTAGTGACATTTCATTCCTACTTCTTCTTTGTTGCCCATCTTACCCTATCCATTCCTATAACCATCTCTGCAACCTCTCCTCTCCCTTCTTCTTCTTCTTTTCATTTCAAATATTCATCTTGTTATCCAGCTAGACTTAACTTTCCCAATCTTTCAGATTCTATTCTTCCAGATCTCTACAAAATTTCCTGGTCGGATCTTCTCAATGTTGTCAAATTCATCTTTAATAAATCTACATGTAATTTTTTTTCATAAATACATCCTAATAGTTGTGGTTCTTTCGACGGTTCTACAATCCCTCTTATCATTAATCCTTTACCTTGGCATTTCCTGGAGATTTTCCATATCAATGGTTGCTAGAATAGCTTCAAAATATTACTGGAAACGTTCCACACATTGTGATACTTATTTCCCCCTACACAGTTACTACAAATTTACAAGGGTTTCATCCCTTGTATAGGATACTGCTCTTTTTTTACCTTACTGGTTTCACTTTAATCCGTTTTTTTGGATAAGGTCGAGTACATTTCTAAAAGATTTACTAACAGTTCTTTAATTTCAAATTCCCTTGACCTTTTTATTTTTGAGAAAACGTTCACTTTATATCTTTTCTTTATGTATAACAACTGTAGATCTAAGGAACTGACCTCTCGTATGTCACTACTTTACGACGCCCTCAGAACAAGAGGTGTGCGGAATCTACATATGAATTTTGTTTCTACAACTTCGCTACATCAAAGTTTGATAGATTAGGGTGTCTCTTCTTTTCAAGTCACCCTCGGATTCTTGCAGGAGAACTCCCTTTATCATCTTTGTATTCCTCTGCTGGTTTTAATATCCCTTACTTTAAGCCTTGCGCCAACTCTTATCCGAAACATTTACGTTAGATATGACGTGGGAAATGCTTGCTTGTTTTTTTTTTGTTCATTCATTTGTTACATTAATATATATATACTATATATATATATATATATATATATATAAAATATATTATATATATATATATAATATATAATAATAATATATAATATATATTATTATATATATATATATATTATTATACATATAAATCTACAGTATAATCAAGGTATTTAATGCCACTCCATATATAATACCCGTCTATGATATATATATATTACTAATATATATATAATATACATAATATATATAATATATAGTATATTATAAATATATATTAATATAATATATATGATATTCATATATATATAGTATATATACGCTATACTATATGATATATATATATGAGTCTATCACATAAATATATAATATATTAATAATACTATATTATTAGGTATAAGTTATACTATATATATATAAGTATTATATATATTAAATTATATACTATCATATATATTATATATATATATATCAATATATATATAGTATATTATATATATATTACTATACGTGTGGGGGTAAATAAATGTGTGTGCGACCTGAATACATACGATAATGGACTAGGCCATAAATTAGTTAATCACATAACATAAATAAATAAAATAAGATAACTCGAAGCTATTTTGAAAATAATGTTGGTAAACCATATCTTTCTCGACCAATATTATTATTATTATTATTATTATATATTATTATTATTATTATTATTATTATTATTATGTATTGATTATTATATATTTATTATTTTATTATTATTATTGGTTATTGTTTTATTATTATTATTATTATTATATTTTATTATTATTATTCATTATTATTAATTTTATTATTAACGTGTATATTATTATTACCTTATTATTCATTATTATTATTTTATTATTTATTAATTCATTATGATTATTATTATTATTATTATTATTATTATTTCATTTATTATTATTATTATTAATTTTATTATTAATTAATTAATTATTATTATTGAAGAGTATGTATTAATAATATATAATTATAATAATAATCTAAAATATAATCATAATAATATAATTTAATAATAATAAATACAAATATAATAATATAAATATAATAATAATAATATAAATAATATAATTAATAATATTAATAATAATTAATAAATTAATAAAATAATAATAATAATAATATTAATAACCATAACAGTATATTATATGATGGGGACAACGAAATCCGCTCCTTATGTCATGAATATTAAGATTCACGAAGGAAATTTTGTTGGCACAGTGACAAAACTTTTGACAAATGAAACAAGAATGGCAACTTCCCATTTTTGCTTGAACGTGATTTTCGTATTGTTCTTATTAGCCTCTTTGGTTATAATTCCTCCTCTCTCTCGTCTCATCTCTTCTATCCTCTCTCTCTCTCTCTCTCTCTCCTCTATCTCTCTCTCTCTCTTCTCTTTAATCTATTCTATTCTTCTATCTATCTATCTTCTATCTTTCTATCTTATCTAATCTATCTAATCTATCTAATCCTATCTATCTATCTATCTATCTATCTATCTATCTATCTATATATCTATCTATCTATCTATCTATCTATCTATCTATCTATCTATCTATCTATCATATCATATAGCTTTTTCTAATCTATCTATCTATCGTATCTATCTCTATTCTATCTATTCACTATCATTATCTATCTATCTATCTATCTATTAATCTGATCTATCTATCTATCTATCTTCTATCTACTCTATCTATCTATTATCTATCTATTATCTTCTATCTGTCTACCTATCTATCTATCTAACTGCTAGAAATCTATCTATTCTATCTATCTATCTATCTGATGCTAATCTATCTATCTAATCTATCTATCTATCTAGGGCTATCTATCTATCTATCTATCTATCTATCCTATCTATCTATCTATTATCTTAATACTTTTATAGACTAACCTAATAACTTAACTATCTATCGTATCTAATCTATCTATCTATCCTATCTATCCTATTCTATTCTTAATCTTTAGCACTTCCTATCCTCTTATATACTCAACTGTGTAAATAAATAATTGTACGTAAATAAATTTTTTCAATTTCAGTTTAAATTTATCATAAACTATAATATATATATATATATACTATTATATAATAATATGTAATATAAATATACTCTGTATATAAAATATATACTTGATTATATAATATAATATTTATTAATAATATCATATATAACTAATATATATAATATATATATATATACTAGTATATAAGTATATTATACTGTGGTGTATATATGATATGGTATAATATATGTAATAGTACTAAACTAATTAATATAATTCGTTTATTAATTTACATTTATTTTGATTTCTCTGATTTCATCTAATAGTTTCTTACATTTATCTCTCTTTTAGGTGCTAAAATTACAGGAATATATATATAATATTATGAGATATACTAGATATGATATAAGTATTATATATATAGTGATTATAATAATATATATATATATATATATAATATATTTATATACTATATAATCAAGAATATATTATTGACAGAATAATAATGGCGAATTGAAAGCCTAGTAATGAACTTTTAGATGAATATTGTTGAATAGCCTGCATATAATCTCAGTTTTAATTGTCTTTTTTTTTTAGTTGATAATTGCCTATGTTATTATCTTGCCCGCTGAAAGTTTCTTTTAATATATATCATACTTATACATATATATATATATATATATATATTATATATATACTATATATATATATATATATAGCCCTCGTCTTTTAATAATATATACTTATTATACTATTATTATATATATATTATATACCATTGACTATAATATATATTGATAGGTATAATCTGTACCACATGTATAGTAAGTGTGACCCCGCTCACAGTGTCAATAAGTATTTCGATAAAATAACCCTTCTCTCTGTGCATTTCACTAGTCATGTTCTTCGATTCTACGCGAGGAGAAATTCCTTTCCTGTGGTGATACTAAAGCATCAGACCGACCAAGACAGGACATACTCTCCACCCGCGCCCGTTTCCGTCCACACACAGGGCGTAGGGTCAAGCGGGCAGACCTCTACACAAGGTGAGAATAATACTCAGCAACGCGGGGGATCGGTATTTTATTGTTAGGTAAACTGCATTCACCCGCAGTGTCCAATAAAGTTTCAATCCCAGCAGGGTTAATAGCTCAGAGAGGGGTAATTTTATTCAATATATATATATTATATATATATATAATATATTTATATATATATACTATATATATATATATATATATATATATTATAATATATATATAAATTATATATAAGCCTATAAATATAATATATATATATATATATAGTTATATAATATATAATATAATTATTAATATATATATATATATATATATATTATATATATATATATATTTAATATATATAAATGTAGAATAAATATTTTGTATATATATTATTACGGTATATATATATATATATATGTATATTATATACTAACTATATATATATACTTTATATAAAAATTACTATTATATTTATATATATATATTATAATTTATATAGATATATATATATTATATTATATATATATATTTATAATAGTAATATATATCATAAAGAATTTGGGGATATTAAAAGGTAATTAAACCTTTGTTATAATTAACCGTTAATAAAAGCATAATATTTGCTATAATTACATCTAAAATTGGATTCTAAAATATTGCGATAAATGTTCCAGTAATTTCTTATAGGAAAACAAATAATGAATGTGTTTTATGATTTAGATGAGCTTTAACAAGAGATTAGAGCTTGATAACTTGCACATTCCCATAACATTCTTTTATATTTGGCTCGCTGTACATTAAACGTGGACATTTGGGATCTGGATAGTTGCCAAAAGACACAATAACCCATTGATTAGAACAAAAGTTCTTGTAAAAAAGCTATTAATGATTGGATAAAAAGAGTAAATGTTTCCTGCGTATTCTTTTTTTATTATTATTTCTTATTTGTGATTTATTATTCAAACTACAAATGAATCAAATATCAGATATCATAAAATAAATATTTTTGGAAAACAAAATTATACAATATTTTACAAATATAATTTCAAAAATATTATTGTTAAATCTTAAATAAAAAGAGCTGATGTGGTGACGAGTACGTCCTATCAATATATTATTGTTTTTTATAAATGCTATAATGAGATTTTTAATAGGCCTTCATGAGAAGAACTTGACGAAGTAATGTCATAAGTAAACTCATTCCAAACGATATTTAGTTTAAAATTTTATGACTCGAAAGGGATATAAAAATATTGCTCAGGAACAGAATTAAAAATTACAATTATTTTTATTTATTCAATTTTTTTTAACAGATTACCACCACTCAGGGGCAGGTCCCTTTTCAAGGAGGGGGCAGAAATATACAGCTACTGCTTTCTTAATTAGTATTTTCAGAGTTTTAAATGATAAGCGAACTCTAGAACTTCGTAAATTTGTCAATCCATATTTCCTAGACTGCCCAGATATTAAATAGACTCTGTGACTTGATAGATTTGTCACCCCATATTTGCTGAACTATTGCTATCAATTTTAAAGTTTGTAGGATGCTTTACGACATTATTCTTTGTAATATTGTCACTAGCAATAAAAAAAAGAACAATATCTGTTACATAAGGAGACTTGCATTTAACATCTCATACTCAGCTAAACAATACACATGCATTAATATTTTTGATTCGAACCACAGTGAACAGAGATATTATTTTCCTCTTTAACATAAAAATTGATTTTATAATTCAGTAAAAACATTAAAAAAAATAAATATAAAAGGAAATTGCAGCTAAAATTATTCTTAGAAATTGTAATAACAAGCTTATAAGCTTACAAGTAAGACACATAACGTCAAGTTACTCAATATTCTCAGAATGTAGCGACTGTTGCCAGTTTTGTTTCCAAATCTGTGGCGCCATTTTAATTTTATTCACATTTTTAATATATTGATTAGTCTATTGCTCGACTGCTATGTCCTGGAAATCTATACCCTACCTTGAATATACTCATTATCTCATTCATCCCTTTTTTAGCTATAAGTTATAAGGTTACGAAGGAAATCATCAAAATCGTTATCATTAAACCCCTACATGCGGATAATCGCCGCCGTTGATTGCGGCTAATCATGCATCATTCTTACTACATCTTATTCATTCACTATTATCACCATTATTACATATCATTATATTATTATTTTTTATTATTACTTACAAATTTTTTTAATATTTTATATTATGAATTATGATTAGTGTTATTATTATTATTATTATTATTATTATTATTATTATTATTATTTATTTTATTATTAATTATTATTATTATTATTATTATATTATGATATTACTTATATTAATTATATATTATTATTATTATTATTAAAATATTCTCATTAACATTCGTTCCTTAGTGCTTCATTCATGTTCTCACCCTTTTGTTACTCAAATTAAATGGCCCATCTTACTAGACCCTTCCCCCGATGTAAGTCGGTTTCCATAGCGATCTGCGGTTGGAGAGCAGTACCGCTCCACTCATTCCATTTTCTATGGAAAGCTAGTTTTTAAGTCATATTTTCTTAATTTGTCAACATGTTCGTTTCATTCTTTAACTCGTTCAAGTGAATAAGTTAATTTACTTTTTTGGCTTAGATATATTAATTTAATAACTCAACGTCAAGGCTTGCTATCGAATTTCCATAATCTATTTCTCGGGCATCATGCATTTTATCCGCACCTTTCTTTTTATACTTCATGATAAGGCATGTTGCATGGCAAATTGCAACCTTGCGATTCGCTATCAAATAAGCATACTTTTGCAAGCTATTATTGATACACATTTAATTCCTTCTTGATTTGCGGGTATCCCATTTCTCTCGCCTCAGCACGCCTATACAAGGTAAAGATTTTTAGTGGATCTTCGTTCCCATTAAGGCGCCTCGCCATTGCCAACAATCACTCACTTTCTGATGTTACAGTTTTGCCATCCGTGTCCTCACCAGAACACGAATAATAAGGGGGGATAGCCTTTAATCAATTGCGCCTCTTCGCCTCTTTAAAAAGCTCGTTCGGCATCAGGTCCAGACTATTTTCTTGGTCGAAAAGCAGCTTTCTTCTTTAACATATTAGTCAATGGTTGCAATAACCGGGCAGCGTCTGGCTATATTGATTCGGCAGAAGTTGTACAGGCCAAGAAACGCTCTAAGTTGCTTAATGTTGACAGGCTTTGCAACCTTCACTATTGCCTCTATCTTCTCCTGACTAGGCAGAACTCCATTCTTGCTAATATTGAAGCCCAAGAACTCTAATTCTTTTACCGCCAATAAGCACTTTTTGGGGTTAAGACAGATTTTCATGTATTTTAACCTTTTGAAAACTTCTTCAAAAGTTGCAATATGTTCTTCTATAGTCAAGCTCGAGATAAGTATATCATCTAAGTACACGAAGACATTCTTTAACTCACCAAACAATATTGACATGAGTCTTTGCGCAGCGCTAGAAGGCACTTGTGACCTGAATTGAGATAGTTTGAAGCTATAATTCCAAAGGTGCACGTAATCGGTAAAGTACTTTTGGTTTCTTCCGTGACGGGATAGTTGCTAATAGGCCGTGGCGCAGTCCAGCTTTGTCAAAACAATTCTGCAATGTTTGCAACTGGAAAATATATCTCCTTAATTTTAGGCAGCCGTTAAAATTGATCTGAGACCCGTCTCTGGTTGGCAGTGCTCAAAGTCTCAGCCACCAGTCTTACTCTTCCATCCCGAATTTTGGCAGGAACGATCACTGGCAAACTGCCAGTGCTCCTTCGAGCGTTTTAGTCAACTTCCCAGATTCCAGCAACTATTGACTTTCTCCTTGGCTCTCTCTATAAGGCGGGCAATGCTTCTTTGTTTTTCAGTTGTGATGGGCTCTCCGCTAACCTCAACTGTGTACGGGTAATTGTTCGCCAACTCGCATAGTATTTCTCTCCTTAAAGGGTTATTCTCATCCCCCCTCCCCTTTTTCAATAGCATTACTACAACCGATTCCATTCCCTTCATTCTTGTAGGTTGCGCAGATGAAGCGCCACCTGGCCAGCTGTCTTCATTTTTCAGTTTTAAATTGGGCTCTCGTAGAGGGGGTTTAAAAATAATTTCCTTAATATTCTTATAATTAAGTATATTAATCATTTCATTCTCACAAAGAGGAACGTCCAAAGAAACAGAAGACAGAGGTAAAACAGAATTTTGTATGTCCGAAGAGATGTCAAAAGTTTTATTGGCAGTTTTTTTCAAGTTGTCAGACACTTCTGTATACTCATGTTGTCGTACAAATTACATGTAATATTATTTAATTTTAATGACCCCTGATCCCCTTCAATAGGAAGAGAAAATTCCTTCTCTTTAAATCAACACAATTTACCCTTAAAAAATGAGTTTCTCCCTGACCTCCTAAATCAACAATTTGGCTATTATTACTATTTTCTCCTGCATGCGTAGGATTACAATTCAGTTTTAAAAGGGAACTGACTTCCGCCGCCTCCTCAGTCACATTATTGTGAGAGTGAGTTGGCCTATGCGACTCACTGTCAAGGGTAGTTTACTCCTTCAGAGTCACAGCATAATCATCGCCATAGGCTACTACAATTCACCTTCAAAATTTCTATTATCTACTATAGTCATTCGCCCTAGATACTATTATTTCTACCTCCACCTATATTATTATGTATTAATTAGTAGGATTATAATTCATAAAAAATGTATATTCGATAATTATTAATTATATAATAAAAATTTTTACCATATTCATATTGTAATTATAATTAAAAATTTCTTCCATACACATAATTATCAACATAATTAAAATTTCTGTTACTATGGCAATTATTGTTATAATTATTTTTCCTATCATAATTGTAATTACCATTATAATTATATTCATTGTTTTATTATAATTACCATATCTATTATATTATAATTACTATACCACATTGAAAGTTTCTTCTCAAGAATTTACTGCTAGTTGCACATAATTCCTTATTACAGAACATATGTTGCATTGAAATCTGTTACTTTTTTAAATAAAATTACTACCTTGCATGGGCACCCTTTCTCGCGGCCTTAGGATGGTACATAGGCCGACTTAAGCGTTTCCCTGCTGAGAAGACTCAGGAGTCGCTCTCTGCGCAGTTGGAGTTTGGGGACTTTGGGCGATTAGTTGATACATTGCACAGTACCGACCTTCGCATTTGAAAGCATGGTGAAGAAATTTTTTGTGGAAGAAGCATAAACCCTCCATGCTCGCTTCCTTCTGTCGCGATGTTGCCAAATCTCGAGTGCGTTGGAGCCCTTTCCCTCCTTGATTTCTGATCAGGGCGTTGCGGCGTAGGGTTTTCCGAAGTTTAGGCATTAGCGTTTTCTCATCAGGTCTATGATGCTTCTAATCCGAGAGCGAGATTCTCTTGGGTCTCTTATACTTGTGCGGCTATCAGTGCGGCGATCTCGCTCTGTGAACGTGGAAGACCTCATCTGATTCAGTTCGAGATGCGTCGTCTTCTTCCCTACTTCCCTCGATTTAGAAGAATTTCTTCAGGAGAGGGGTTGATTGGACTTAAAAATTTGGACCGGTATAACAGTCACGATGCTTGTATTCCTGGTTTCAAATAGATGGTGTGATTCCTCTTTAGAGTTGGGCAAATTTCTAACGTTTTTCTTTTATATTAGCGGCCTTTATCGTCTTTCCACGCTCGTATCTTTTTTTGGGAAATTTGACTGTCTTGTTCTTTTTCACTATCACTTTGAGATGGAACTTTTTTCACTTCTTCACTGTTTGGATTCATAGATTTTTTGTTTTTTTTTATTATTTGTTTTCACTTTTTGTATTTTAATGAATAACAAGGTTGTTTATTCGCAGTTTTTCTTCTATATTTCAGGCCCTGTTGTTACTACTTAATTAAGGCTGCACAAGGAAAAAATAAAGATGATTGCACTTCTTATCTTTATTTCTTAGAATTAATTAACTTAGAATTTCACAGTCAATAATAATGCTTCATAACGATTAAATAATTCAATATTAGGAATTGTCTCTCAAATAAAGGAACATTGATTTATAACAAGGAGCTAGCTTTGGAATTGCCAACACTCTTACAGAATTGTTTTCTCTGCGTATCGTGAACTCACACTTCTTTATAGTATTAAAGTAATTAATCTTAATATTCACAAAATAATATAGTTCAGATGATTACAGCGTCTTAGACGAGATTATTCATTAAACATAAATAAGGAATATTCTCTACATTGCTGGTTGTGGGTCTTTAATATCGAGTGTCTCACAGTCGTTATCTTTCAACAAGGAATCGTAATTAAATTATAATATTCTTACATTTATAAAAAGTAAACGAAAATATTAATATAGTCCATCACTCTATGCAAACTCTGAACAATCGACTTTTAAGACGCAGACGCATCTAAATACAGCCTCTTTTATTCGTTAGGCGAGAGCAGACTCCTCTCAAAATTTAAAAAGTTTAAATAAGACCAGATGTTAGATGTTCTCATATTACAATCTTCGTTGGGTTCCTGAGCATACGAGGAATTCCTTTGAGCAGGCGTTCTACAGGAATTCCTTTGAGATAGGCGTTCATATGGGGGGGGGGATCCTCGATTTTACGATATATATATTTATATATATATATATATATATATATATATATATATATATTATATATTCTATATATAATTATATATATATATATATATAATATATTATTATATATATATATCAGAGCTTTGCATAGAGTAATGCTATCCACATACTGAGAGTTCCAGCGGAGAATTACTGTCTGAAGAAGCTAGCTACAATATAAAAGGATACAGTTACTTGACATCCAAAAGCCAATATGAAAACGAAAACAATTAAAATCAATAAAAAAATGGTATGTTTGTAATATGTTAGTAATTAGTAATTACTTCCTTCATTATCCATCGATTGATGTATCTTTCTTTTACAGTTTTTCTACTAATAAACGCCTTAAAAACGCTGCGTCTCACAAACATCTAAGGTTCAGTTTTTTATTTCGCCAAGATTTCGGGGGGGAAAGTATCTCTCTT
>JABUQX010045168.1:20000-22500 GCA_015478945.1 Trachelipus rathkii | reverse complement strand
TGAGTACCTTCTTGCCATTCACTAATATACAACAACCATTCGGATGGACTTAAATGCTCAAACATATTACAAAACTGCAAATGGAAAAATTTCAAAAATAACTACATTAAAGTGATCATAAGAATTATTACATAATAAACATATGAAAAAATTAAAATTATTATTAATACTAATAGTAAAAAATTTACAGAAAATTTTCCCCAACTTGTACAGAAAATTTCCCTTTTTTTTTTACCTTATATTTCTTGAACCATTTATTTATTTATTTTTCCAATATTTATAAATTTATTTTTAATAAAAAAAGGAATTTATTATTAAAGTTAAAAATAAAAGAATATACTATAAAAGTACAATAATTTAAAACTTAAATGTTTGGTGTAATTACTTTGGCGAAAAATGCTACAAAAATCTATTAAGAAAATAAATGTCAAATAAAATAAATCGTGGTATTTACAAAGAGAGCAAGAGCTTCTGAATTTCATGGTAATGATTCAATTTTATTGGCAAAATTCTAATGGTATGTTCCTTCTATCTTGATGCAGCATTTAGAATGACGATCAGTCCTTGAGGGCGGCGTGGAAGCCTTATCCGCAACAAATGACGCTGGGCTTCCCAAGGGATCGAGGGGTCGTGAAAAAATTCTGGCAAAAAGGGAATTAAAATCATTCTTCCCAGTGCCCAAGAACCTTCATCTTTCTACAAACGTATGCCCTAAGCTCTTCATGTTGCTTCTGTTCTGATTGTGCTTAACATATCAGCGTACAAAGTGGAACAAACCGTCGAAGTTTATCCATCGCATCTCATCTTTACTTTAGATTTCAAAAACTTTGTGGATTCAAATATTTAAATATTGTTAAAATAATAATAATAATATAATAATAAAATATTAATATTAATATTATAATTATTAATAATAATAATAATAATAATAAATAATAATATAATTTATTTTTGAGTAGATGAACAGAGACCACCACATCACACAGGAATGTGACTATACTGTGCCAATATATTATTAAATACCGATAAAATAATAATAATAATAATAATAATAATAAATAATAATAATAGATACAAATTACTAATGTTATTAATTGAATAATCATTAATATATGAATAATAATAATAATTAATGATTAAAAATAATAATAAATAATAAGCTAAATATAATAATGAAAATAACAACAATAACATAATAATAATAATAATAATAATAATAATAATAATAATAATAATAATAATAATAATAATAATAATAATAAGTAATAATAATAATAATTACAATTGGAGTAGATTTACAAGTTGGTCCACAGCACACAGGAATATGACTATATTGTGCAAGTATACCAAAATAAGGGAAGTCCCTAAACAAAACGACACATGAACAGTACTGAAAGGGTTAGATCTTATATAAGATGTTCAATTCTAGCAGGAAGGCAAAAACAGTCACTACAAAAGTTAGAAGATTTCAATAGAATGGGCGGAAGGCGATGCTGGAGGTATAGTGAGTATATCAGGGAAGAACTTGCTTCTAAGGGCAGAGATGGCTCGCAAGCCACAAAGAATACGAACGACTATAAGAGGGCAATTGGAGCAAAATGGGCAGGTCGGGGAATTCGCCGTCATAAGGAATGGAATCCATGGGTGAGGTTGGTATGATCCAGAAGTAATCGAGCCAGGACAACCTCCAGGAGGCGACTCTTTCGACAAGAAGATACCCACCGTCCAATGATGGATATAACGTTCCGCAGTTTAACTCCACGAGTTTCCTCTGCCCAACATTACCGCCAGCCAGAAAGGAAACCCTTACGTATAATTATGGAAAAATCTGTAGCATGGAAGAGTATTAGGCGTACAGCAGAAGGAAGGTACTGGTCATTCAACACCCTGTGAGTTGTCCCGTGTTTGGCCTCCCTATCGGTATGTTCGTTTCCAGGAGCACCCACAAGGGAAGGGACCTATCAGAAATCAATATTTTGCTTCTTCATACGCAAAGGGTTTCTTGTTGATTGGTCAAGCAACGCCTGAAGAGCGCTTCCAGAATCGGAAAAGATAGTATAGATAACCTTCTGGTGTGATGGTACCGATTCTGTTCACTGTCATAGACACCGCTAACAGTTCAGCCCGGAAAATAGACAAATAAGGTGGAAGGGTGTGCAAACAATGATGCCAGGAAATACAGTCGATGCCCCCCATCCCTCTTTCATCTTGGAACTCAGTAGCCAAAGTATACTGTATCGAGTCGTTTTGGATTCCCTCATAAACATAAAGGAATACCTTCAACTGTATCGGATGTGCCATCTGCCTTTGTTAAAAATTGAACATACAATGCAAAACAGCAGGAGGCGGGAATAAACTTCACTCGGAATAGGAGAGTTAAAATTCATATTGCAACTACCGCTCGAAGAGGAAGGTCGAGGAAAGTAAAGACGGAAGTAACAACCCCAGCAGACTTGCTAATAAGGATGTAATGGGACTCGCTTCTAATAGAGAAGTCAAG
>JABUQX010045168.1:10000-15000 GCA_015478945.1 Trachelipus rathkii | reverse complement strand
ATATATAATATATATATATATTATATATATAATATATATATAAACGAACACAAATTGAGCAAGTAATACGAATTATTAAAGGTATAAGAGTTTGTTTTAATTAGAATAAATTTAGAACATAAGAATTTAAAACAAATTTTTCCTACTTTTAAAAATAATGTAAAATAATTCTAAGAAACAAAATATATATAAATAATTGCAATTAAAAAGTAAATTTTCATAAGAAACTAAAAGAATCTCGAGTTTTATTTCCGCCTTTGACATGTTATTTTCACCAACAAGCGACGGAAACATTTAGTGTACGACAAACATTCGTCAAAAAATAACTCATTCAATATGCGACATACGATGTTTGGACATATTCGTCTTAATATAAAAAAAGTTCGCTGAAAAATTCGGCGAACACCGCATGAGCACAGCCGTCTTTACGAAAGTAAGAGAACACGAGTTTGAACTTGTTGGACGATGTCGTGAGAAACCCCCATCTCCGAGAAGTTTACCTACGAATTTGTAAAGGAAAGTCATGTACGTAAACTTTTTGTTTAAACCTTTTTGTGAGAAAGAAAAATGTAGACGTTCTATTTATATCGAGACACAGCCATGCGAAACAATGACTTATATGTGATAGAAATTGAGTTCCTGAGCACTGTATTAATACAAATAAACATCAAAGATTGTATGTGTAGAAATTACAAGCCAATTCATAATGCCACTAAGGAAAGTTCAAATTTTTCTATATAAAAAATAGGGAAAAAAAATATTGGTATTAACAAAAAAAAAGCATTCCCAAAGGTCAACATTCATGTTTGTAAAAAAGGGTAACTAGCCTACTTATGTCATTCGTACGCAACGGATAATAGGAATTCAGAAATGTGACGTTATTCGTTCAAAGTTATCATGACGTCACATTTTCATAAAGTGGACAATAAAAGGGATAACTCATAATTTATCATATTATGAGTTATAAGGTGTTCAATGTGCAGAACGAAAACTAGATATTCATAGAAAATTTGGCGTAAATCAAAGTGGGCGGCGCGTCAAGGACTGCCTACCAACTAGATTGGCTGAACTATATATTTTTCCGCACCGCACCGCACCGCACGAGGCGCGTCGGCCAACCCTACCACCAGATAAATGTAGCTCGTGTCGTAAGCCTTATTCAATATCAATAACCAAGAACAACATCCTGATCCTGTAAGACGAGAGAGGAAAACGTACACCCCAAAATTTAAATTTATTAATTCATGAATTTAAAATGAAATTAAATAAAAAAAGAGAAAAGTAATAAAACAACTTAAAATTTCATGCTAGAAATTTTACATAAATATTTATTTTAACATTAAAAATTAACTAAATTTAACAAGCCTTTATTTATGATTTATCAATTTAATATATATATATATATAATATATTATATATATATATATATATATATATATATATATATATATATATATATATATACCGTATATATTTATAATATAAATTTATACATTTTATATTAAGTATATAAATATAATATTATATATATTTATCTACATATAATATATATATATATATAAATATATATATAATTATATATATATATATATATATATATGATATATATATATATATATTGAGAAGCTTATCGAAAAACCATAAAAATTGTTTATCCTTTTCGAAGAGTATTTAGATATGTGATAGTTTCTGTTTATTTGAAAAGACTTATTTATTTTACCTTTTGAGTTTTCTTTACAATATATATATATATATATTGTGATATTATATATATATATATATATATATATATATATATATAATATATATATTATATATATATATATATATATATATATTAATATATATATTATTTATATATATATATATATATATAATGGGCGCTTATAGCAAATTTAGGGAGGCCAATTATTATATATATATATAAAAATATATAATATATTATATAATATATATAATATATATATTATATATATATATATATATATATATATATATATATATATATTATATTATTATCTTAAAGTACAGTGTTTTTCAAAAGGTTTGAATTATAAAATATGATAATTCACACAGCCGATATTTATAAATATTTTATAATTTACGAAAAGTTTTATTTCAAATTGAATATAACTAGTAAGAAGTCTTATATTATTAAATAGTGTTTCCTTTTAGCATGAAAATAAGAATTAAATTTCTTTTTTTTTCTTTTCTTAAAATCAGTTATAATATCTTTTATCTATCAGGTGATGTTTTTGACGTGAAACGTTTCCCCCGCGAATGCCTTGTTAACATAGCCCATTTAATCTTTCGTTGGAAATAGTTGACCTTAGCCACGTTTTAACAGCCACGTTTTAACATGTCGTAAGGTACTAAACGACCTTTCAATTTCACAAGTAGTTGATGGAAGTGTGGAAAGTACTTTGATAGCTTGTGGAACTGTTGCGGAAAAAATGATACAAGATTTGTAGTAATGTGCTGTAAGTCATTTAACCAAATTTTCTCATCTATTTTGTTCCCTATCTGAATCATTCAAGAAATTAAAAAGATTCTGTTTCACCAATTAGGTTGTCAATGATTATATTCAGTTATAATGAGTCAATTTTTTGAAAAAAAACGAATTTGGTTAATTTTCTTGTTTCTAACTGGGTGCAAAATGCAGGGAAAGGTCGATGTCTATATTGTGTTCCGAAAATTTGAAACTCAGTGATGAAATGAGAGAATCAAGATAAAGTATTAATGGGGCAACTCTGAAGCAATCCTCAGCAGAACTTTTTGATGTCCCTGAGGCTGAAATTCCTTTGGATACTGCACTTGGAAATGAAAAATCTGGCAAAAATTCTTAGATTTTTAAAAAATTCCTTTAAAAAGAGAATGCATTATTTTCTTTTCCATCAGTTTTTAAAATATTTAAAAGTTTTTTCTAGGACAATGAAGCCTCAATTCAAAGGTATACTTTAGGTCGCATTATATTTCCTATTAAGGCTCCAAATATGAATCATATTTTCGTCATGATTATTAAACAGATGAGAAAAATGCAGGACTTCCTGCTGCTGATGAAAGCTGACATGCTGGCAGTTCGTGTGGCTGGCGTTACATCTGGATCAGATGAGAGATTTTTTAATGATAATTTTATTTGGCTAAATGTTCTTAAAATTACCTAAGTTGATTTGTATTGGCAGACCATCGTGTTGTTCCGGCATAATTTTTGTAAAATAGGTCACTTATAAGCGGGAAATGGAGTGATGGAAAAATTTTATAAATTTTATGATTCTGATAGTGTGTAGAATTTTTCGAAAATTTTTTGGTCATCAATTGGAAATTTTAAAAATTGAACGATAGAGACCAACAATGAAAAAAATTTGGCTTTAGGGTACTGATCCCTTATTAACTTTGAACTCCATTTTCTTTGCCAGTCATGGTGGAGCACCCATCAAACAAGTCCAACAAGCTTACTCATATTTAAATTGTGTAAAAAATCTCGTGTAGTAGACAATATAGCTTGGCCTATATCTTTCAGCTTTTGTTTGCCAAGAGGAGTAAAGCCTAGGAAATTCTTCACGTTACATTGAAGTATCCTTATCAACGACGAACACCAATCGATAGCTGTTCTGTCCCGGATTATGTTTGCTGCCTCGTCTGCTAAAAGAGAGAAATATTTACAATTGTTTACTTCTTTCAAAATTTGATTACATATCAACTTTCCACAAATAAATTTAAGTTCATTCTGAATCATATGTGATGTGTATTTAGCTTTTACTCCGCTTGATTTCAAATGTCCCCACCACTACGACTCACCATGCAGCTTTTACCTGAATTTGAGAAAATCGCGAGAAAATTGGACGGTATTCTGCAGTGCTACCTCAAAATAGCAGACATCATAAGTGCCACAAAAATATTAAAAGTAGAATTATAAAGGTGCCAATTTTTGCCTATTTTTTTTTTAATAAAAAGGGGCCAGCAACATGCAGTTGCTCAGTTACACTAAACACGCTTATTTTATTATTATTCGTTTTAAATTCTTGCTGCTACCACAATCTAATAATATTAGATTGTGCTGCTACTGAGCATCTTTATTGCCATTCTGAATTTACATGGAACTTTAGCACATGAATGCATGTCTTTACATTTTCTAAAATGGTTTTACAATAAAGGAGCCAAATATGTCTTTCTGATAGAATGTCTAAATAAGCCACACAATCTACAAAAACGATCTACTTCAATATTTAGAACTATATCTAGCGTATTTCATAAAGAAAGGAGTTTTTTTCCTTCTTTAGCATTCTTTAAATGTACATAATTGCGTGGTGTGTGTACGCGTTTTGTTAATAAGTTAAACTTTAATCTTTAATATTGATTCCAATTATGTAATTTCCCATTATCCAGGACATTTTCCTCTTGGTACACTATATCCCAAGTAACAACACTACTAAATTAATATCAATAACAAGATTGGCTTCAATACCACTGAATTATAATCAACATTACTAGAACCAGCACTAAATGGGTTTGTATTTTGTTCAATCACAAGTGAATAACTTTATCAATCCTAGACCTTTAATTATAAGCTTATCCATATATTTTTCAGTATTACTTTTGTCAGATAATTAATAATAACGTTTTTTAAACCACCTCCACTACTTCTTTCGGCTTCTCAAGCACAAAAGCAGTTACCTCTCTTCCCAGGACTATTTGCAAATTTTTTCCCATTAACAGTCCTCAATATTTCATCGTATAATTCCTATTAAGATGTAGAGCAAATAAAAAGCTATTATGCATCTAAAGTTCTTAATGCCTGGTTTAAAAAAAATACATACAATTCAGAATTATTTTCAAATGTCTTACGATTCTCTGATTGGGGCAACAACGAAATGGATGGAGGTATACATGAGCGGCGTTACAAGTCTGGCCAGGGTAGGCATGGCCCTCCCCTACATTTCCAGCCACAAAGTATCTCAAGATAAAAAAAAATAGGCTTTTCCGTATATATATAATATATA
>JABUQX010045167.1:15000-22500 GCA_015478945.1 Trachelipus rathkii | reverse complement strand
CTTTGGAACAATCTCACTCAATTAAGATCTCGGTGGATGTTCCTCTGTGTTGTTTTGCTTTTTCATTTCGAATTCAATCAAAATCAAAGGCATTCATGACGCGTAATGGCTCTCTATTGTTCCAAAAACCATGTTATACCAGTATCGGATGTTAAAATTCCATGTTGTTTTAACAGTTTTTGGGAATTGAATCAAATTCATGGCACAATACCAGAGCTCCTGAGAGATGGGTGAAAAAAGGTTGGAATTAGTGCCATATTTCTAATGAAATCTCCAACTTCTAGAAGTATATGCATAGTATAGCATATATATTATATAATACCATATATTATATATATATATATTATATTATATATATAATAATATATATATTATATATATATATATATATTATTATATATATAATATATATATTATATATATATATATATTATAAACTATATATATTATTAATATATTATATATATATATATATATATATATATATATATATATATATATATATTAATATAGTATATAAATAGGTAGGGTAATACTATATATATAATGAGGGATGGGTTATATATGATATATAATAAAATATATCAAATAGATATGATAGTATATATTATTAATTACGTATGAAAATATATAGTGGTAGTAATATAATATATATAATATATAATATACTATTATTAGGGATATATAAATATTATATATATATAACATATATAGACGATATATATATCATATATAATATAGTATATATATTATATATATATATATATATATATATATTATAAATAATATTATATATATATATATATATAATTAATATATATATAATACTATATTATATTATATATATATATACTTATATATATATATATATGTATATAATAATAATAATAATGAGATAATAATAATAAATATATAAAAAATATAATAATTAATAATGATAATAATAATAGAATAATTAATAATCAATAATAAATAATCAATATAATAATTAATAATTTAATAATTTCATAATAATATAATAATAACTTAATAATATAATAATAATAATAATAATAATAAATGATACGACAACTTACAAGGCGATTTACGCAATCGCCCGCAAACTAGATATATTTTACAAACCTCTTTCTGTATCTGCTGCCAACATCATATTTAAATCATTTTCAAGGTTACTTACCTTTGCCTTATCAACTAGTTCGATCTCACCGATTCTTTATAAATAGAAATTAAAAAAAAAACTACATACAACTGATATACAAGTATGTTTATTAAATTTCTTATTATTAGACTAGAATCATCGTACGTTTGTCTATTACAAGACAATTTTTTAAAATTTGCATTCAATTATTTATCCTAAATTGAAAACAGTTTTAATTTCATCTAATACAGAGCATCCCTGAGGAGATTTGTGAAAAAAAGGTTGGAATTAGTGCCATATTTCTAATGAAATCTCCAACTTCTAGAATAATGATGCGACTGTCGTTGAGATGGATGCGTTAAAATAGAAAGGAATAAATAAGAGAACGTAAATGCGGTAACACCAGAGGGAAGCCTGAAGATTGCTGAAAAAAGAAGAGCTTCAGCTAAAGTTCGAACAGCTTCAGAAAATGTGAATGTTTTTGACAGTGGTCCTGGCCAGAATATTTTTGAAAAAAAAATTAACAAATTAATAAATTTGCTTTGAATCTAAATTATATGTGCTGAAAAACCTTACTTTTTCGATAAAATTTAGTGGGTGAAGCACTGCAAGAATGTTTCGGTGTATTATCTTTCACATAGTTATAAAGGAAAAAAAAGAATTATTCTTGAAAATAAATGCGAGGAGTGTCAAATTTTTTAGCCCATTCTTTTGATTATTTTAAACTTGCTGTTAAATATAAAAATGCATCATTAATTTCTGGTCAGTGAATAGTTTGGATTGGTGTTGGGGGGATAAAGGGACGATAAGAGATTCTATGGAGAATGGATATTGCGGCGAAGGGGCGGCTCGTATGAAGATTTTCTTCCCATAGTTCAAGAGGATAGAGTTCAAAACACACTTAATAGACGGTCAGGTAGCTCAAGCGGTCGGAAAGAAATAAAGGGGCCCACTTGTTTCCGGGGGCCCCCCAAACTAAAGAAACCCAGAGACCAGGTTCGTCACTGGTCGGGGATGTGAGATCTGTGAGCTTAGTTCTTTTTCTTTGACTCTTCTTGTTCAGACTTAAAAATGGGACACACCCCTCCTAGATTAGGGCTCCCCCCGTGAGCGTTGGTGTTAACTGTAAAAAAAAAAAAAAAAAAAAATTGGGTTTTTAACTTCAGGAATTTACGCTTAATGAAGAGAGGATCGGTCGCTCATGCATCCTATACACGAGATCGCCCCTGATTGATTTCATGAATATAGGGATTATATTTATAATAATAAATATATATAGTATATAATAGTATATATATACGTATATAATATATATATATATATATTAATATGATATGATATATATATATATATATATATATATATATATATATATCTATATATATATGCATCATTTAAGCCAAATGTTTATTTGGGCGGTAGGGGATGAACAAACTACTGGTTTCTCAAGAAAAATATTAGCGTATTCGGGATCAGAAGAAGAAAAAAGAATATAGAAAATGTTAAAATATCGCTGGAAAGTTTTTCTTTTCTTTTAATATAAGGAAAAAATTAAAAATAACAATATAGATTCCCTACAAACAAATGTCAAAATAAAAAAAATGTATGTATTTATAATAAAAATTTAATCTAAGTTTTTCAAAATTTTTGTGTGAAAAGTTTATACAAAATAGTTTTGGGAGTCGAAAGGAGACGTTTTTTTTTACTCGCTCCGACTCTAGCCGACTCCCGACTCCGACTCCGACTCCGACTTTTTGGCAGAGAGGAATCGAACTCTCGACTCCGACTCCGGACTCCGACTTCCTTTACTCGCTCTGAAAACGCTCAACTCCCGACTCGCCGTGAAGCTCGCAGGCACTCTCCGCACTCCGTTCGACTCCCATCTATTATACTATATATATATATATACTATTATATTATATATATATATAATATATATATAAATATATATATATATATATATATAGTATATATATAGTATTATAGTATATATATATATATTATTATAATATATATATATAATAGTATATAATATATATATCATTCTCAGTGGGTAAAGGCCAGAGGCTTACCAAAATTGCATTGGTTTTTAAAATTTGTAATCAGGGTAAAATTAAGAGCCTGGGCATGCGCATAGCAGAGCGCTTAGAAATTGTATTGCAAGTGAATCAGTAATGAAAAGTAAAATGAGAGTTGGGGATAGAACCGTTGACAGTGGAGTACATGTTAAGATTGAGCATAGCAGGTAGTTTGGGGGTTCAGAGAGTTTGGCAAGCAGATATTAGGGCATGGGAATGTGCTTGATTTACGAGTCGCAGGAATCTCTCAGAAAAGGAGGACATGCTGGAAAAATTGAAAAAGAGCAATGTTAAATTCATTAAATGCTTAATAACAATAGAATTAAGAAAATGTTGCACCAGTTCAAAGAATAGAAAGATTGAAGAGAGTTAGAATAGGAGAGTTAAGGATTTTACAAGCCTTAGACCACACTTTATCAAGGAGATCAATAAGTATGGAACCCCAGAAATGTGAGGCACACTCTATACAAGGGCGAATAAAGAATATGAAGAGCTTGGCAACTAGGTAATGAGAAGAACGTTCGCGTAGGAAAGCCATGGAACACACCAATATCTCTAATAAACTTGTTTGGAAAAGAAAAAATGTTAATCCTTCTAAGATGACGATCGCGAGAAGAAAAAAAAATCAAGAACATTCAGAACAGAAGTAGGCTAGAGTTGTGTATGTCAAACAAGATATTGTAGCTGTTGTGGAAGATTATGCAAACAGATAAGATAAAAAAGCTGAGCTTATTGGGCATTTGAAAACAAAAATATTTTCTTTAACTCAACTATAAATTCGAGAGAGATCAGAGGTCTGTTGCTTCAGGGCTACCTTCCCAGCATCATTTATTTACTGTTGAATGAGTTCTTTCAATTGGAATGAGTTATCAGCCTAAGAATGGAGAGGAATCACAGTAACAGATAGGTCTATTAATGCAAATAGAAATCAAAATAATTCGGGATGAAAACAGATTTCTCAGACATATCCAATCATGGACAATATTTAAAGACGAAATGAAAATCAATCAATAAATGATATACCTTATTTACTATATATTATATATATTATATATATATATCTATAATATATAATATAATATATATATTATATATTATACTATATTATATCATATATACTATATACATATAATATTATAATATTATATATTATATATTATATATATTATATATAATATATATATATATGAGAATAATCTAAAATATGTTTTCTCGAGAAATGTGAAAAAAATGTCCGGTTTTTTTGAAAATTAAGTTGTTTTCGAGGGCTTAATATAATATTTTGGCTCGAAAAACTTACAAAAAAACATTAATATAAATGATACAAATTACCATTAATTAAAAAATATATTAAAATATATCGATTTTACAGGTATAAAGTTTTTTATTGGTTTTTATGAAAACGTTTTTTTTCTTAAAAATGTCTTTGTTCCACGAATTATATATATGATATATTATATATATATATTATAATATATATATATAATATATATATAATATAATTATATATATATATTTATATTATATATAGTATATAGATTCGTATTATATAAATATATAATTATATTAGTTATATGTATAATATATATATAGTTATATCATTATAAGATACATATTAAGTGTCCAAGTTTGAGAATTGTGTTTTGAGTTTCCGCTGTCATTCTATTATCATAGCATTGCCCCGAATTTTTGTGAATAACCCTTTAACCTTTGCTATATTTTATGGAGAAATTACATTTAGTTCGAGGAAGTGTTCAATTGGTTCAACTATTGGATATACACATTTTTTGTATTTTAACTGTAATCTGGGGGACCAAAAAATAATGGCACCACCCAAGTGCTACACTTCGTGTTCAAACAAACTCATTGCTTGTGTGCGCTTTACCGTTTGGAGTGTCCGTGATTTGAAGGGAGTTTAGCAAGTATTTCTGATTAAAAATGGTGTGCCCTATCATACCATCTGTAATTTGGCCTGTGGTTCACAGCAAAGGACTTCCTATTACTGAACCTCTGAAGATAACAGTTTCATCAAAAAGCGAAGAACATTATTCATCAACTTCACATGGTGCAGACTACTTTTTCCTAGCATAGACTCCTCTAATCATAAGATCACAAATATCGATCTCCATCACCTCAAGTCCTCAACAGAGTTTTAAGTGGCAACATTGGTATTAGAATTAAAGGATTAGGGAAATTCTTTAAAACCGAAGGTGATTTCACTTACTGCAAATATATTTATAGGCTGATGGATGAAATGACTCTGAGGCATATCCCTGATCAGAGATGATTATCCATTGATGTTTCAAAGACAAGTCTTAAAGCAGTCCTCTTCCACAATGGAAATAAATTGCTTTTCATTCCTGGTAGCATATGTTATCAGAATAATAGAAGAGTGTCCAAAAATGAGCAGCAACCTGATATGAGTAGAATACAAAATATACCAGAGGAAAGTTTGTGGTGATTTCAAGGTAATTGCCATTTTATAGGGCCATAAGCAGACTACACCAAGTGATGTGAGTGTGTGTAGGATAGCCGTGGCGGAGAAAAGACAACGATGAAAAAAGGTTAATCAGTAACAACATCTGGAACGGTTAACTGTTGTACAAATACCTTTAATAGAACCAAGTAAAGTTTTGTTCCCCCTCTCCACTACATGTTATATTGGGTTTTATGATGAATTTTGCAAAAAAGCTGTTGGATGTGAACTCAAAATTCCCCAGGATAAACTTTGATAAAGTAAAAGCAGGCGTACTCATTGGTTCACAAATCATGTATCTTTTTAAAAACCCTCACTTTGAAGAAGTAGGGATAAGTGATAAGGAGGAAGCAGCATTAAAATTTTTTGCAAAATTTTCGTGTGACCTTTTCTTCTGTGAAATTTCAGCTGGAAATTTCAGAAAACTTGTAGATCTTATGCATTCGTGTGAATAAAAGCTGGAAATGCAATACGTGTCTGAAAGTATATATTTTGTTTAAAATGCAATATTTGGAGTAAAATTATGGTAACAGGTGACTGCGGCGAAATCATAGGTTTAAATATTCTTTTAGAAGTTCGAGGGTATACGAGACGGGGAAAGATGTGAAAAGGGATTTTGCATCGAAACTTAAGAACTGGTGAGTGGTAGAATCAAAAGAATGTGAACGTTGGATGAAGTCAGGCGTTTACTTCACTGTATGTTTGCACATGCTTTTCACATACCCTTTTCCATAAATCTTTCTCTTTCATCACTTTATTTTTCAAATTACCAATGTCTCCTCTCGTACATTCTTCATGCTTCGCATTGTGCCGGAAAATCTTCATAGACATTTTCAAAATCTCCTCATGGTTACACTTTTGCTTTATTCTTTGCAACGTGTTTGAGAGCTGAAGGCGTAACTGGAGGGATGGCAAAATCGTTCAGTGTGAAATTAGATGAAAAAAAAGAGGCCGAAAAGATTAGCCTTTTCAGAAGGATTGCTAGCAACAGGTCCATCAGCGAGAATAAGATGAGGAAAAGTAGATTAATAGAAAATGTTTTTGACAAGTGGTCAGAAATTTCTATCAGTAGAAGGACCAAGGAGGTCAGAGCACTTTCGTTTAGTGAAAACACGCTTATCCCAACTAGTAATATCATTGCAGCGATTTCGAACTGAATGAAAATTAGGGAGAGTGATAAGAGATCGAGTGTTTTTCCATGCTTGATAAGCGTTGACTCTATCTTGAAGGGCAAGAGAACAGGTGTCATCGAACCACAGATATCGAGGAGAAAAAAAAAGACTTAATTGAAGATCGAATGAACCTGTTCATCCCATCGGCGATCACGTCCCCTACCTTTTCGGACAAAACCAAAGCGTTTTCTGAATCAAAACTGGATTCACTTTAGAAGTAGCTAACTAAGAAGCGACGCAATGAACCCAATTACCCAAATAAAATTCCAGAAAATACCTTTAGCGAATAGAGGAGCTGCTGCAGTGAAGGTATTAAAACAAAGAGTTATTAGATTGTGTTCAGAGTTACTGTTAGTAAGGAAAATGGTGAATTTATATCAAGAAGGTGTAGTGGTAAAACATAAGTCTAGAGTGATTAAGAATTGATTAGGGCGATCAATATGCGCAGTACTACTAACTGATCCAAATGCTTTAAAATTAATAATGTTTGGCCTCCTGCCTCCACTGCATCGGTGTGAGAAGGAGGCCTACATCATGTGTAAATGTTGAAATCCCTAAATAGAGGAACCAGTCAAGCATTTGATGGGAAGAAGAAATCTCATGGAAGTAGTGAAGGAATAGTCCAAAAGAACGTGA
>JABUQX010045167.1:0-10000 GCA_015478945.1 Trachelipus rathkii | reverse complement strand
TATAATATCTATATATAATAATAAATCATCACCACCCTTCTCTGACAGGACTGGAGTTAGGTGCGTTATGCCACCGGAAACAGAAAAAGTAGTAGAAGAATATGACGCAAGTCGAAAAGAAAGCCAGAGCTACCTGTTGTTTTTATACTAATTATATATATTTATATATATATATATTATATAGTATATAATATATATATATAATATATATATATCTATATATATATATATATAATAATATAATATATATATTATATATATATACTATATATTCATTATTATTATTTACAAACTTATTCCGCAAAGCGGGTAGTGGTAGCGTGCAGCTTCCACTAATACATATTTCTCAACTCGCTCACCACTCCTTCGTCATTTTATCTCTGCGCCCACCTACGTTCTCACCCTTATCCTCTCTCTCTCAACATTGTCTTATTCATCATACACTCTTCTTGTGCCTCCCCTTCTCTCCTTCCTATCTCCCGTGCGCCTTCCCACTGCTCGCTAACACCTCTGCTCCTCATTCTATCCAGATGTCAAACCATCTTAAGCATTCGTTATTCGCTCTTAGCTTCACCAAACCATTTTCGGCAATCACATTTCTATTATTACTCTCTATTCTAATCCTCTCTCTTACTAACCCTACAAAGCCGCTCTCAGGCCCTCTTCATGCTCAAACTCTTCTAATGTTCTTCTTGACCTAGCATTCAAATCCCATGTTTCTACATTCATATAGTACAGCTGGAACATGACAAATTTTTTCAAACATACTTATCTTTGAGTTTATGTGATAATCCGCCTTTTCCTATAATTTCCCTATTATCAAACCACTCAATGCTTCTCAATTCCTTTCTTCTACTCTATGATCTACTTTTCTTCATCGCTCCGTTCCTTACTCAATATCCTCCTAAATATCTGAACGCTTTACTTTCAGTACTACACCGTCACTGTATAATCTTAACTCATCCCCTCATTCTGTTTCCTTCCTCAAACACTAACAATTTACTGCTTACTGGATTTAGTGCTTAAGACCCTTTTGGTCCACCAATCTCGTCAAAACTCCTTCACACAAATACTGACAACCTTCTGAATCTCTTCGCCACAAGCGTCTACATCCGCTCAATCAGTATCATGGTTCACTTCCATCTACTACGCTCCTAATCCATCAATTCCACCCCTCTCCCGCTCATCATTCCTCTGCAAACACTCTGCGCTAATAAATTGAAAAGCACGGCGACATTAAACATCTTAGTCTCAACCCTCTCTGCCACTCAAACATCTCACTCTCTCCTCCTAATATCTCTCGACACACATTCCTGCTATTTCTAATAACAGGCGCTGAATACTTTAACTAATTTACCCTTAACGTCCAATGTTTCCTGCCCAGCACCCTCTAAATTCCCCTCTTAATAAATACTATCATATGCTTTCTCGCGATCTAAAAACCCATTACACTTCCTTTTCCTGTCTAACGCTTTCTCACAAGCATCTTCATCCTGTGAATACTTGGATCACACATCCCTTCCATCCTAAAACCCTGCTTGTTACCTCCCATTATCTCTTGCGCGTTAAATCTCTACACCCTCTTCAATTTAGTATTCTCGCATATCACTTTCTATTCTACACTCAAAACGACAAATACCTCTATAATTACCACACTCATCCTATCCCCTTTCCCTTTATACAGGGAACCAAACAACCCCCAATCCTATGGAAACTCTTCCTTCCTCCAACATAAATTATATAACCTGTACAGCCATTCCTCCACCCCTCTGACTCCCATCTGTAACATTTCCATACTCCACACCATCTAGACTGTGGACTTTTCCCTTTTTTTTCCTTTAGTTAAGCGGCTAATAATTTCTTCGTCATTTGTATTTCGGCATATCTCCTTCGCGTCTCTTCACCTCCTCTCACCATTTGAAAAACTCTCCTCATCGTCTTTTCCACCCACTCATTTCACTACCTCGTAAAATATCCGCCATCTTTTCCTCACATCGATCTCTCCTCCTATCATGTCCCTGCTCCACTCCCTTTAACCTCTCGCCACTCCCCTCCTCTTTTTTCTTTTTTTTTAAATGACGGTCATGTTATTTGCATCCTGTTTCAAAATTTTCTTTCACTTTTCTACACTTCATTATTTGCATTTCTCTTCGCCCTCTCCAACCCCTCTTGCTTCCACTCTAACTCGCCTCCTATATTCCTCCCACTTTTCCCTTTCTATTCAACCATTTCAACATAGGCTCTTTTTCTTTTCACTCAATCTTTCACTCCATTGCACAATCTCTATCTTTTTCGAGCATACATTGTCCCACCGTTTTTTACTCCGCATTCTTAATCTGGCTTCTTCACAAATGTGTCCCATCTTAAATGTCTTCCACCCTCTCTCTCTACATCTCATAATTTCGTGCTCTCAGTCCCTCACCTATCCTCCATACCCCTTCTAAACTCCCTCTTACACAATGTCTCATCTAATTTTTCCACTTTGTAAAACATCTATTTCTCTTCTTCTAGCTTAACAAAAACCGGTAGCTCCCTATACCTCATACTAGCAACCACCTAAATAGTGGTCAATAACCCTACGTGACTCTGAAACATTTACAGTCTAGTAATGGCTGCCCTATCCTTCTATTTATACACACATATCAGTAACGCAACGCCCCAGTTATCTCATCTCCATGTATTCCTATGATTTTCATCTTTTTCTTGACCGAGTTATTTCCACTATCATCTTACTATCAACCGACTAACTTAAAAGACTTTCTCCATTAAATTCCTTCCCTAGAGGCCCTACCGCCAAATGGACATATAATCTCCTCCCATGCTGCCTTCTCTCCCACTCTCTGCATTCATAATCTCTAATTAAACAATATTTTCTATCATTACCCGAAACTTTCCCAACATTCATTCACCTCACTCCAAAATCTTTCTCTCCTGCCTCCTCGCTCATTTACTGTCGAATACGCGCATATAAAAACCCCCATTTCCCCCCAAATTTCACTTTAACCCACATTATTCTCGAATTCAACTATTTGCACACTTTACCGTTAATCCCAAACCTCTTTTCCTCATAACTATTCCGTACCCTGTCCTCGCCTATCTCTCTGTTCACTCCCCGCTAATCATACCTCTAATATTTTCAAAGGACCATCTCCCCTATCTTTAGCCTTTGTTCTGTCAACTAGCACTCGACCTTTTTTCTCGAAAGCATTAACCCATCTTTCTTTCCTTTTCAGATTCCTGCATTTAATGCTCGTCACATCTACAACGCCACTCTAAGTCTACTCTCTTTGTCCCATCCTATCTCTTACTCACCGCTCATCTCTAATCCTGACCCTCTTATTTCCACTCTACTTTCTTCTAGATTTCCACATCTTGTTGGCTGCACGCTTAACCGGGATCCAACCTGAGGCACTGTCAATACCTCAAAGCTTTCCAACCCCGTCAAGGACAATCACACCGCACTAAAAGTACCTCAAATTATATTCTAAAATTAATCTCACTATAACTTATAAATCTAAATAATGTTTATGTTTACGAAATTTTATAAATTATATATGTTGAAAAACTTCCTCTTCTTCTCAAAGATCGATGTTGGATTACGATATTACATGCGTTTCTGGTAAGATCTCTTTCGCTTCCGGTAATAGGATTCTTGGTGAATCTAACTTCGCTAGCAATAAAATCTAGAGAGGGTCCTTTATTATATTCTTCTGTGCTGAAATATATTCTCTTCTTAGAGTGTTTTATGCTTTTATCTAGCACTTAAATTCTTTCGTTCTGTGATATTTCTTGATGGAATATTCCTCGTTACTATATTAAAGATCACTCTCTAATCAACATGAGGTCCCAGTTTTCTATTAATGCTTCCCTGATTGTTGATTTTTTCTTCTGACACAGTAGTATGCTAAGTTTCAAATTTGAAATACTAGTTTATCTAAATAGTTGCCGCTTGTAAACTTGATGGGTCTGTTTCAGTGAAGACATAAGTAAATTAGCAAAGTAGGAAACCTCAGAAGATTTATCCTGATGATAAATTTCCCGCAACACTTGTATTTATATTTTATTTAATTGCTCATATTCTTTGCCTAAGTTGGTCACTGAAAATCCTTGAGGATCCTTGAAATGGTTTTCCTTGTAAGTAAGAACAAACAAGAAACGATCAGTAAAATATCCATTCTTCTCTTCTTCTTCTGTTTTCTTGCTTCTTCTTCCTTCTTCTTCTTTTCTCTTCTTCTTCTTCTTCTTCTCTGATTTCTTCTTCTTCTGTCTTCTTCTTCTTTCTTTGCTCTTTATATATCTATATATTATTATATATCATATATATATTATATTATACTATATATAGTATATATATTAATTATCATTATATATATATTTATATATATATATATATAATATATATATATATTACTATATACTAATATATATATTTAATAATATATTATATAATATATATATATATATATAATATAATATATATAATATATATATTATTTTATATATATATATATTATTATTATATTATATATATATTATATTACTATATATATAATAATATATAATTAATATATATATTAAATCATAGGGATTTTACGTGATTTTTTATATGTGGAGATTTTTGAAATCTTGTCGCATCTTGTACATAAGGAAACTTTTGGATACTCTCTAACAGAAATCAAGAAAGATGGCCTCAAAATTTCAGCACATCTTTAAGGACCCAATTTTAGCGTCTGGAAATAACAACGTGTTTTTATCTCATTTTCCTCTTTAAAATTCAATATTGATGCAGACGACCTCACTATCACTCTCCTCCTCCCACGTTCTGTTATTTTCTTGTCTTCTGTCTTCTTTTTTTCTTCTTTTCTTCTCTCTTCTTCTTCTTCTTCTTCTGGTCGTCTTCTTCTCCTTTGCTTGCTGTCTTCTCTTTCTCTTTTCCTGTTTCTTCTTTCTTCTTCTCTTTCTTTCTTCTTCTTTCTCTTCTTCTTCTTCTTCTTTGCTCTTCTTCTTCTTCTTCTGGATAAATGTAAGGTTATACATTTGGGAGTAGGAACAATGATATGATACCCACCCAGTAATGGCATGGCATCAAAAAATAGATGACTCAGTTATCAAAGTGTCAGTGAGGAAAAGGATTGGAGTTTAAAAAAAAGTTTAGTGTGTTTGATTGTTAAAGCAAATAAAAGGCTCTAGGATTTTATTGGCAGAACTTTCGAATATAATTAAAAAATTAAAAATTATATATGAATCTTCCTTTTTTATAAAAACTTTAGTTAGACTCATTCTGGAATATGCAGTAGAGGTTTTTTGGAGTCATTCCGTCAAAAAGGACATAAGAAAAAATGAAAGAATTCAAAGAGGGCAACTAAATTAATCTGAAATTGTAGAGGTAATCTAGTACAAATCGACTACGTGAAAGATCCTTATTTAGAGACAAATGAGATTGAGAGGAAAATTAATAGAATTTTCAAATACTAAATAAATTTTGACAATATCGATTCAGCATTCTTCGATTTATTTTAATGATGTTAAACGTAAGTATGGGCATAAACTTGGCTATAACGATTTCAAACAAATATAGCAGATCTTCACATACGATGTAATCGAGAAGTGAATAGTCTTTTCTTATGATAATGAAGGTGGGGGGGGGGAAACAGGCGCTAAGCATCGTTCATTCAAGAGAAAGTTAGATAAACAATTTAAGGATATTGGTCTGTGACGTCAATTCATACTGGATTTTATTTATTCAATCACTATTATTCACCAGACTCCAGTCAGAAATATCAAACTAAGAAAAATTGAATAATTAGAAATGTTTTAAGTACATATGCCCCGTAAAAGATATCGGCTTGTATTTGGCTTTGATGCTCATGGCTTGCAAAAGTATCTTCTAAGATATAGTGATATCATCGATCGCACTTATCCTGTAATAATAGCTTTGATGTTTACGTAAAAACATAGACTCTGTTACAGAATTTGTATCATAACTGTAGTAAAGTGCTTTGATGTTTATGATAGAATATCTGGTTCTATACGGTGATCTAATAGATACCTGAATAACTGTAGTAATATTTTTGATGGTTACGGCGCATAAACATATCTGTTCTAAAGACGGTGATCAAATCGATCCCAACATTATAAATAAAGAAAAATACTTATCAGACAATAATGTTTGTTGCTTAAAGCAGATCTGCTCTAAGTGACTAGACTCATATGTTACATAGAATAGGTAAAATACTATTCCTGATGTGAAAATTTAGATGTGTACTACCAACGAATAAAAATTAATTGTAATATCTAACCAAATGAAATTAAACAGACTACCTTGAGTGGACTGTAAGTCTTTGCTAGTCGGTGTTGCTGTAGTTCTGTGGTTCTGTGGTTCCACTTCTTCCGTCCCTCATTTTCGTTCATTCTTCTTCTTCTTCTTTCTTAACTTCTTTACCAACTTTCTTCGAGAGTATCTTTCTCTCAGCTTCTTCTTCTTCTTTCCTAAAATTTCTTCGTCTTCTTCTTCTTCTTTCTTCTCTTCTTTCTTCTTCTTTCTCTTCTTCTTCTCGTCTTCGTTTTCATGTTTCTTCATTCTTCATTTGTCTTCTTTGCTCTTTCTTCTCTTTTTCTGTCTTTTTTTCTTCCTCTTCTTTTCCTTTCTTCTGCTTTCTTCTTCTTCTTCTTCTTCTCTTTTTCTCTTCTTCTTCTTTTGCTTCTTCTTCTTCTCTTCTTCTCTTTCTTCTTCTTCTTCTTCTTTCTTGCTATCTATCTTCTCTTCTTTTCACTTCTCGCTCTTTTTCTTCTTCTCTTTCTGATATATGAATACTTGTTTTTAAATGTTGTTTTTACATGTTATACTGAAACAATTATACTACATAACTTCAATGTTAAGATATGATGCTACATGGAACAAAATATTTAGAAAATGTTATATTCTTTAATATCGGCGATATTTAACTTCAGAATTATGTTACGCCATTGAAAATATTCTTGCAAAATATTATTCGTGAACAGTAAAGCTGTAACGCTGTAACGCTGTAACACTGTAATGCTGTTTAACTTCAGCATTATATTATACTACTAGAAGTATGTTATGGCTTAGAAACGACGTAAAAATATTAATTTTTAATAACTGTTAAGAACAACCTGAATATATTTAAGATGGTTCATAGAATAAAAATAATTAAAAATCGTTATATTTATAATTGGTTTGAAAACTCTAAATTCCCTTAGAAATGTTTCAGCTTTTATTGTCCTCCTTCAGATATAATGAAAATAATATTTAAGTAACAATAAAAAAAATCCACACCAATAAAAAAAAAAATAAAACCAAAACACACACAAAAACCAAACAAAATCACTATACACACACGCACGAACAAATATATAAAATATATTTAATTAATGAATTAAGAATTCATTTCTCATTTCCAATTCATATATATATATATATAGTAAATATAATAATCATATTATACAATATAATAATAACTAGACTAATAATGATATATATAAATAAAATAATATAATAATATAAAAATAATATAAAAAATAAAAATATATAATACGTATAATATAAATATATATATATACTAAACTATATACAAAATAATTAATATAATAGTCAATATTGGGACGGGAAAAAGAACCCGAAACCGGAGGCCTTCGAAATTCTATCGGAATTGGGTAAAATCAAAAGCCAAGGTCAAATTAAATGCCGATATGCCCCGATACCCGGCGTTTATAAGTGCCCAAATCAAAGGAAGTTGTAAAAATATAATTGAAGGAAGTGCGTTCAAGATTTTACCACTGTAGTACATGAAAGATTGAGCATGTAGGGTAAGTTTGAGATCAGAGAGTTGAACGATGAAGAGGAGGGTATAATTTTGGGCATGAGGCTTTTCGGTTTTAGCCTCTAACCGGAAATATTGTAAATAAGATTGTTCTACACGCTTATAATATCCCACACACACTACTCCCATCTATCCCCCAACCTATAAAAAAGCCAAAACTCAATTTTTACCCAATAATACCCCACCCAACAAACACCCACTACAACCCATTCCTTTACCCCATCTTCCCTCCAATTACCACCACCAACAACAATTAAAACACCAATCCCTCACCCCCCCAAAAAAACTTAACATTAACTAAATTATATTTCTTCAATAAAATAAAACATTGAACACAAAATTTTTTTTTTTTCTCACGCTCCTAAAACAACTACCATTTCAGAATTCTTCCACATTTCAACACAACACAACTCCCTCAATTGAAACAATGTCGTTAAGTAAAACCAAAATAAAAAACTAAATTGATAATAAAACTCCCGAATGAGACATGCGGAGACATTATATAGCGCCCAAAATGATCATCAAAAATCACAAAAGACCGTAAAATGCACAACACAAACACATGAACCCGTCAAAACAATAACCCGGCAACAACAACTCCAACCCCTAGCAACACTTGTACACCGGTCTACAACCACCAACACACCATAATCCACACATTCTCAACACAAATCGTCAGAAAAAATAGCACATAATCAAACATACACAAAAAGGCTAATACTATGCCAAAAAATAAATATATTATTTCTATCGTAATTAAAAAATAAATTACTCCAAAATTCTCAAAATCGCCTTACACCGAGATACAAAATCATGACACCAGATACCTGAAACGCCAAGCACTGAAGTACCATTCTAAATAACAACTACGAAAAATAAAACATCGAATCCTAATCACTCAGGAACTTACCTAACACAAGTGTCTTAGGAACTCCAATTTACACCAATCGCAATAACAGATACTTCTTAAGGAACGGATCCTATTCGACTAAAGCTTTGACCAATATTAAACTTTATTTAATTTTATTTATTTATAGTTTTCAGTGATACCTATTAATATTCATGTGATATAGTGAAAATTATGTAATTAAAAACTTGACCAATCAAATTCGTTTTAAGCAATCAAGCTTTTAAACAAAAATAATATATATCATTAATAAAAATATACTATATATAAAAAAAATATATAATAATATATATAATAATATAAAAATATAATAAGATAATAATAAACATTAATATAACTAAATATATACTAAATTATCTACAAAACAAAAATAAGTAAATATAAAAAATAAATATAAATAACTAAAATAAAAAATACTTATAAAATATATATATACTTAAATAAACCAATACCATAAATATATATTACCCCAGCCTTATGACCCACTAATATAAAACAAAAATAAAAAAAATAAATATACTATATACATAAGAGTCACCTCTAAGAAGAGCCAAACTATCCCAAAAGATAAACTCAAAACCCACCCCACACAAACAACAGCTTACCAAGGAAAAAGAATTATACCCATTGCTGAATATAGATAGGTCTCCTAATATAGTAGTGCCGGAAAATGAATGAATAAAAAAAAAAAAAAAAAAAACAACCCAAACCTTATTTAAAATCCATAGACAATTAACATATCTCAAAACACAAAACAATAAGGGCTCACAGCGAATCAGTGAAAAATCATACATTTTTGTGTAACCAGTCTAAAAGAGAATAAATCTAGGTTTAGCGAAAATGTAAAATAAATAAAAAAAATAAAAGAAATTATCTATGCTGATAACTAATTGTTTAAAGTAATTAAGAAAAATATACGAGAGCTACTTAGAGTGACACTTTTATTGGTTACATACAATAATTTAAAAAAAATAATATAGACCTTTCTTGCTTATTAACTTCTCTTTCTTTAAATGAAAAGCATACCCAAGGGATATACCGCAATCGATAAGCAGGAAGTACAGGGTCATACTCGCACTTCCGAGCAACTACTGGACCCCGTCACCAAACACACACCAACCAACCACCCACACCCAACAAACAACCCCCCATCACAAAACATCAAAAAAATAAAAAACCCACAGAAGCACCAAAAAGATCCTTATCGAGCCCAAGTTAAATACATAAAAGAAACACCAAATGAACATTTATT
>JABUQX010045166.1:17500-20000 GCA_015478945.1 Trachelipus rathkii | reverse complement strand
ATATATATATTATATATGTGAAACTATTTAAGTCCCTTCATTTGGCATAACCCATGGAGATTGTTTTTTGTCTTGTGCATTCCTCTGCACTCCATTGCCCTCGGGTTCGTCCCTTTTGAAACTTCAACTTTTTTGAAGGTGTCTCAGAATACCCTCGATGTTACACGAGTGCTCTGAATTCCACTACCCCCACCCTTCTTCACATATTTCCAACAGATTTACAGGTACATTGTTAAACATTGCCTTAAAAAAATAAGAAAATAAATAAAATAAGTGTTAATGAAAAAGGCGAAAAGTAAATATGCCTCGGAGGTGATTGGAGCGGCAGCATCCAAGCAACACCCCTCATCAACTCTTTCCCCATCACGACTTTGGAATTGGAGACCTACGGTAATAGGGTTGAGAAAGACATCGCTTCCTGCTTGCATTGTTAGCCCGGTCTTTTTAAATTAATTTTTGCAACATCGCGGTCCTTATTCTAATTTCTACTTTGTCGAACACCTCTTCTCTTCCTCCAGACCTCACCTCTTGTACTTGACTGAAACTCAAACGCCTGAGCGCTTCATCAGCAAACCCTACGCTACTACCTCTTATAATCTCTCTCCTCAATTTTCCATCAAAACAGGTTGTTGGGCACATGCGCACAATGACGTTATTTTGTTATCGTGTTTCTACCTTTGAGTTCCGAATTTTATTCCTTGTGGCTCAGACTTTCTTGCCATTCTACGTCTAAATTTATTTGCTCATCTTATTTATCTTCTACCTTCACTGACCATCCTAATATCTTCGAATATTTAAACTCTAAAATAGGGCACATTCTCTCCTCTTCTCCTTTGTTTGAAATCATCATGGTGCAGCTCCCTACCCGTATGGCTGAACAACATTCTTAACCTCTTCTTAGCTACTTATCCTTCTCCGTATACTGTTTAACTCATTTCGCTTCTAAGCACCTCCAATCATCTCTGAACCCTGTTTTATCTCTCGGGTTTTCCTCTGCAAAGACCACCGCCTACCTCTAAAATCTTGGATAGAATCTTGCACATTTTTTTAAGTTTCTAAAATTCCCTATTTCGGTATCTATCCTTCTTTCCTTAGTCTTCTCTAAGATTTCTTTTCAGTTCGTTCTATAGCAGATATTGTAGACTGCAACCGCTCATTCTTAAAACCATTCTTGTAATGTTCTTCAGCGTTCTGCCACTCCAAATTTTTCTCTTTTTTTCATATTCGAGCCATTTTCAATATGACCTTCTCTCTTTTACCTTATCACCTCTCCACTTCTATGTCGACGTTCCAATCCACCCTTCATTACTCCCATCATTTTAAAATATATCTCACCCAATAGAAATTAAACCATGCTAAGAGGGTGGTCTTGCACCAACTACCCTCTAATATTTCTAATTGGGGCAGAGATGGCGTGGTTGATTTCAATGCCTAAAAAAATATTTTCTTCATTTTTCAACTCGACACAATCTTCCACATAGCTTTAACATCTTCAAAAACACACAAATCAAACCTTCTTCTGTCCTTATTCTTGATGTTTCTTTTTCTCGTAATCTTTCTTGAAAGGATGACATTTATTTTCCTAAACATGCTTCTTGGATGTTGGATATTCTGAGGTTCCTTCAATTTATTTCATGCCAAGCCAGTTGATTACTCTTTATAAAGGTATAGTTTGTCCCCTGCATGAAGGAGTATTCTTTACACATCTGTGGTTGTTTCCTTCACAAAGCTCTCCTTTAAGAGTTGGAGTGTAGGGCTTTCCTATTTGTCAACTCTCCTATTCTCACTAAGTTTTTTCCAATCTCCTTTTGACCTTCGATTTGTTGCACCACCCCTCCTTCTACTACCATTGTGGAAAAGGACATTGCTCTCCTGAACTCTCCATTCGTATTGCTCTTTTGAAGAGAACCCATGAGAATCATCTTACTACAGTCTCACCCTTTCTCCCCGTCCAACCCTCTGACCCAAGCCTTGACCACTATACTCAATCTTACTTACACTCCACTGGTAAAATCTGACGGAACACGCTCTCTTTAACAAATTTTCAAACTTCCTTTGATTTCTTGATTTGCACACTATCAAAAGCCTTAAATCGGAAATAAATGCCTATCGATTGATTCTGGCTTTAGGATTTTGTCCTATCTCTGGTCGAATTTGATACGCCAGTGGCATATGCCCACCGGAGGAGACATTTAACATATATATACATACATATATATATAATATATAATATATATATATATATATATATATATATATATATATAATATATAATATTATTATATATATATATATATATATATATATATATTATATATATATATATATAATATATATATATATATATAATATAGATAAATATATATATATATATATATATATATATATAATATATATTATATATAATATAATATATATATATATATGATATATAATATATATATTATATATAATATATAATAATATATATATATGATATAATATATATAATATATGGGGC
>JABUQX010045166.1:10000-12500 GCA_015478945.1 Trachelipus rathkii | reverse complement strand
AGCTGAACAAGGACAGGCGCAAGCTCAGAAGCACACTTCCTCTAAACACGGGAGGTAAACATTCAGGACCCTTTTCCTTCCGGCCGTTCATAAAACTCAGTATCCCATGCACAAAATCATGAGTAATGACAGAGAGGGACATGGAATACCTGAGAGGAGAAGGAGAAGGAGGAGGGATGCCAGATTAGTTCATTGTGGAATTAGATGAAAAAAAGGCTAAAGAGATTAGCCTTTTCAGAAGAAGTGTTAGCAACAGAACCGTCAAGGCGAATGAGAGGGAGAAAGACAGATTTACAAAAGTTATTAGAGATGTTTTAATCAAGAAACTAGAAATTTTTATCAATTGAAGAATCAAGAATGTCAGCGCACTTCTTTTAAGTTAAATCACACTTATTCTGTCGAATAATTATTGTCCCAGCAAACGATTCCGAACAGAATGAAAATTAATAAAAGTGATAGGTGTTTTGAGAGTTTTTTTCAGTCCAATACGCATTTTCTCTATCTCCTGAATCTTACGAAAACAAGTAGCATCAAATGATTATTTTGTCATTTTAGAATATATCATGGCCCCTACCTTTTCAGCAGACATCACGGCGTCCTCTGAGCTAAAACAATTATTATTTCAGTGATAGTTAGCGAGAAGAGATGCAATGCTTCACAATTAGCCAGAAATAATAATAATAGGGCAGGGTGGAGCTGCTGTTGATAAATTGCTATACCAAAGAGCTAAAAGATTGTGGTCAGAGTTAAGGATAGGAGAGAAAACGGTGGTTATAACGAGAAGGAATGGTGATGAAGAGTAAGTAAAGCGAGCTTAAGAATTAGTTAGGTCGATCTGGAATATGTGTAGGTTCCCAAATCAAATGTTCCAAATCGTTAAGATTACTAAATGATGCAACCTCCTTCCCACTTATATCAGTATGAAAGGAACCTAACTACTTAGTGTGGTGTACATTGAAATCTCCCAAGTATAGAAGTAGAGGATCTTTGCATTTGGATGAGAAGATGTAACAGTCTCGTGTAGTTCTAGGGCGACAAGGATAGGAACCCGACTCTTTACTATGCGCCTAGAAACACGATCTTCTGGAAAGCTCTTGGAGAACGATTTCAGAAGCCAAATGAAAAAAGCTGCTAATTCCATTGAAAGAGTGAAAACCATCCCTGAGAGTATATAACTCAAGGGGTAGCATCGGAAAACAATGCACCGAGAAATAGTTATCTAGATTGCTCCAGGATCAAGAGTTTCGAGGTCAAAGGAAAGAAGTTGCTGGCCCAACTGACAGGGCGAAAGTCTTACCTGGGGGATAGTGTAGAGTGTAGAATATATATATATATATATATATATATATATATACTATATATATATATATATATATTATATATAATTATATATATATATATATAATCATATATATATATAAATATATATATATAATATATATATATATAATATATATTATATATATAATTATATATATATATATTATATATATATATATGATACTATATATATATATATATATATAATAATATATATATAATATTATATATATATTATATATATATATTTTATTATATATATTATATAGTATATATATATATATATATATAATATACTATATATATATATTATATATATACTATATATCATATATATATTGCCTATATATAGTTAAATTTTTATATCTTTGCTAAGTTAAAGTTTAGATGTCTTACAATAGAATGGTTTTTTAATATAAAAATATATACATATATTATATATATAGCATATATATATATATCATATATATATATATATATATATATATATAATATATACGTAATACTTTATTATTATTATATATATATTATAGTATATATATTATATATATATAATATATATAATGGCCAGCCTGCCCGAAAGCATCCTGCATGGTAACTAATTAAAATATACACAGCACAGAAAATAATAAGCATTTTTTGATTTCAGAAAAAGAAATTTCATCGATGAACTTAAAAAAAAATAAATAATTTTTATTCTAATATTTATTAATAACACATTAAATATTAGTATAATCTTTGGTCTGGCATCGTAAGCTCTCATCAACCTCGCAGCGAACGCTCTCATCAACCTTCCATTTCTGCAGTAGTGCGACAGCAAGAGTTGCCAAATATTGTTTTTAATTAAGCTCTGGAGAAAATGTTAATTTTTCTTTTTATTTCCTTTTTAGGGGGTTCGAGCCACTGAGGAACAGAGGGGGGACGAAGTCCCCTCCCGTCGTCCCCCGGTAGGCCGAGAAACCCCGACTCTGTCCATCTTTGCGAATTACCCTTGGGATATCTTTTAGTTAAAAAATCCATTTGGCATCTTTGAAGTTCACTCGAAGCGATGGAGTCCTTCGTTCTTCTTCTCATTATCATACAGATTTTCCAACATTTTTAACAATTTTAAATTTTTCAAAAGCGTTATTTTTTTTTATTTTTTTTTTATTTCATGGATAAAAATGTCTCCTGATTAATA
>JABUQX010045165.1:17500-34615 GCA_015478945.1 Trachelipus rathkii | reverse complement strand
AGAACAAGAATAAGTTCTTTATACACTGATAGTAACAAAGTTTTCACTTTAATAAAGTTTTATCCACCTAATACGCTAACAATAAGTATAAACATCAAAAATATAATTGTAACTTAATGACAAACAACATAACATACCTAAGCACGGAATAAACCTCATGCTACATTAACAAAAGTACTATCCACACTTAGCAAAATAAAGATAACTAACGCATGCAAACTACACAAAACGTATTTCTGCGCCGTACTCCACAATCTCAATGCAAAAATCTTTAACCATAATAAATCGTATAATTTTTACAATTAAATAGACTAACATATTATACAAAGACTTTATCATATCCTAACCTAAACTATTTGTATGATACTAAGCATATATTCTCTTGACACCAACAACACACACACACACACACAAACACACACAACACACACACAACACACACAGCAATAGCAAACAAATGAAAACAAACACACATACACAACCACAACACCACAACATAACACACACCACACACACACTACCACAACACACACACAACCCCACACCCAAAAGCACACAACACAACAACCCCACCCAACACCACACAAACACACAATACACAAAAAATCAACAAACCCACCATAACTACACACACACACACATCAAACAACACACCCACACACACACAAACAACATACACACTACACACAACACCACACACCACGGAATAAACTGCTAGCATTGTCAAAGTTCCATGTATAAAAATTAAAAAACTATAAAAAAATTAAAAAAAAAAAAAATTAACAACGTTGGATTGACAAATTTGAATTGAAAAAGAAAAGAAAAAAATTAAAAACTACATAAAAAAGCAATAAAAAAAAATAAAAAAAAATAAAAAAGTATTCAAGCAAAATAAAAATTAAAAATGTCTTAAAACACTTAAAAAAATTAAATTAACCCCTTGGCGAAAATAAATTTATTCTCAAGACAAATTAATTGGCAAATAACTTACAAAAGAAAATTCAACAAACTTAAAAATTACAAAATAAAACAATGTAACACATAAATAAAACACCAATATAACCAACCTCAATACACTAATCGCATTAAATAAACTTACAAAGAAAATTCAAAAAATATACATTTATAGATAATTAAAAAATTTTAAATAAATTAAAAAAAAAAAACCTGTCAGACAACTCAATAAAGTACAAAACAAAAACGTCTTATAAGAGAGCTACACAAGTAAAGAGTTATAGAAACTAAAAAAAATTAATAATAAAACCGTAACCTAGGTCCTAAAAACGCAAAAAATAAAATCACACTTTCCATACCGAAAATTACCATTTTCAGTAAAACTAATATTTTACAAAAGTAAAATAACATATAAAAAATTAAACAAACACGTATAAAAATAGCACCCAAAAACAAAACCTATCACTAAATAGCCCAAATTTAAAAAATTATAAACACAAAAAATTAAAAATAAATACAAAAATCTAGAAAGACATGAGTTTGATTCGCGCAGAAAATGACTTTTCAAGAACTCAAAGAAATCAGTTACGGAAGAAATTAAAAAAAATTAAATAAATAAAATTTTTGAAAAGTGGAAATAAAAATCAACTTACAAAATAAAATTAAACAATTAAAAAAATTAAAAATTTGAATTAAATAAATAAATGATAATAAAAATATTAAACACAAGTATAAATGCCAAAAATAACGACTTACAAAGAAAAATTAAAAAAAAAAATAAAAAAATAAAATATTCACAAATAAATCAAATAAATTAACAACTGATAAATGATGCAAAACACACACTTAAACAAAAAAAAAAAAAGTTAGAAAAATAAATGTATGATAAAGAATAACAAAATGAAAGCTACAAGGAAAGAGATAAAAAATAAATTTATAAATAAATAAACGTATAATATCATGAAAAATTAAATCATTTAAAATAACACATTAAAAAATAAAATGTAAAACAAAAAATTATAAAAAAATAGTAAACAATATATTGCTTGTGGGATTAGGTGGGAAAAAATTATATTAAGTTAATCGTTTATAAAAATGAAAATGCAGAATTTGATAAATGAAAATGTCAGTGCTTTCACATTTCGAAATGATGGGTTATTCTTTGCAAGATGTCATGCAATTGTACGAATGTACAGTGTTAGATTACAGAATTAGAGTTATGTAAATCAGTCAATGATATTATATTTTAAGTTAAATCGATAGTAATCATTGTAGTCAGAAGTTTTCATTCCGTAACCTAACTATTGTACATGAACTAAGAATAGAATGACACACAGACACACACAACACACACAACACACATTCACTATCACACACCTACACACACAGCACACACACACACACACACACAACATCCACACAACACCCCACACACACACAAATTCATCATAACCTCGTCTAAATATCATACACCCCTTCCGACGAATAAATGCAAAACATAAACAAAGTTTTACGGGCAAACATAACATAAAAATAACAAAATTTATCCTGACAATAACATAAAAATAAGTTCTTTGAATAAAATATCACAGTAAGCGTATAGTTTACTGATTTTAAAAAGGGGTAATCAGTACATCTGTAAATCAAACCACCGCATCCCCTGCAGTCCCTACCCAATAAACCACATCCGCCTATGCACATCTATCGACCTAAATTGATTCAGGTCATATTCAGAGTTATCATTTTGACCGACCATAACACAGGTTAAAAGCGCACTGAAATATCTACCAAAAACTACAACTTTTCAAGAGGATCCATCTATACAAAGTACCAATATCTTAGAACTATTAGACTTAATATCAACTTATCCATCAAGTGACAAATCGTAACTCGAGAGTATAAAAAACGATCATTTGAACATATGAATAAAAACGTAGACATTTAGCAAAAGTCTAGGGCAAACCTGACCACATTAACTACAACAAAAATAAACTTAAACCTATAGGCTCACATTTCTTATAACACATCATACAGTCAGGATACACAAGAGTAATAATCCTTACAACTCATCATTAATCTCACTACCAAAGCAGTGCTAATATATTCAACCCCGCGATCATAAGCTAAAAAACAATATAACACATAACGTACATAACCTTCAAACAGAGAAAAACCGGTTTATATAAACCAAGATTATCTAATAAAGCAACACACATCACCAAAAACGATCCCGAAGAGAAAACCCAAGGGGATGAGCCCATTGAAAGGGAGGAGTGAATCCTGAGAGGGGGGATCACCCAGAAGGGGGTGCTAAGCGGGTCTTTCATATAGGCCTCAACCCGATAAGGAGCTGAAGCCAATTAAACCAACCTCCTACAAGAGGGGTAATGCCGCTTTAACCCCTTCGGGGTGATCCCACCCTTCTAGAGGATTCACACCCAGTTAAATGGGCTACATATCGACTTAGGTTTTTCCTCTCGGAGGTGATGTTTGCTAATAGATACTTACTTGAGGATTTAATGAAACCTGAGTATTACTCAGTAAGTTAGTACGTTCATAGTTAATATATCTACTATAGAGACCGAGGATGAAATTAACACTGAGCATGTATATAGAGAATGAATGAGTTTTGTAAGATATTACTGAGTTATATTAACCCATGACGATGAATGTGTTAGAAGTATGATGCCTAGGTTAAAGTATTATTTGTTGAGTAATTCAGGTTTGCTACCGAAGAATTTGCTATGTACTACGATTATTCATAGTTCAAAAAGACGTTATATTTGATGTGAGTGACACTTATATGTGTGATACTTTGATGAAGTTAGGATCAATTCATAGTTCAAGATAATATTGGTATCCATTGAATAGAATTATGGTCACTTATTGAGAAAAGGGAATATATTGTATTTAGATATACGTCTTTACCTGATTGCTGATCCAAAAATGATACTCATGAATATGACCTATGAATACAATAGTACGATAGAATCATAGGACAGGGTGATGGGTAGGGGACTAGGATGGGTATGGTTTGAATTTCAACATGATTTATCTAGAGATTAATACTGCATATAAAATCAGTAAAACCCCCCACTAAATTACGCCCCCACACACCCCCTTTTATAAACTTTTATGAGGGAAATTAATTTTTATATTAAATTTTATTCCCCCAATTCATTTTTTATAACTAAATTTATATTTATGTTATAATAAAAGAGAATAAAATTTTTGTTATTTTATTAGTTAAAGCTGCCCAAAAAAACCTTCACTATGCCATATTAATAATTATAAGTATTACAGTTTCAAATCGCTTACCTAGACTAAATAATGTAGTGTGAGTGATGTAGTTGTAAGTGTGTAGATGTGATGTGATGTGTGTGTGTACGTGTAGCCTAGTAGGTGTGTGTGTGTGTGTTGTGTGTTAATTTATTCTTATATCATTAACAATAGTTAAGAGTATTAGGACAGAATAAACAATACAATTGAATAAAAATGATTACTATCAGTATTAAAAATACTATATAATATCAATACTATTTACATAATGATTCTGTTACTAAAAACATGTACATATCCGTCAAATTTCAATTGCAATCTTGCAAAGATAACCCATCTTTCTAAATGTGTCTCAGACTGACAATTCTATTTTCAAATTTCATTTTCTTTTTATAAAAACGTTAACTAATAAATATTTTTTATCCCTAAGTTTTTAATCCAACATACATAAATTGTTTGCAATGTTTTACAATTTTATGTTTTACAACCATACATATTAATTTAACTGCAATTATTAATAAATACAAGTTTATTTTTTAATTTAACTATTTTTTAATACAACTTTATTTTTTAATGCCTATTTTTCAATTTTTATTATTTTATTTTTATTTAAAATTTAATTTTTCTAACTTTCTTTTTTTTTGTTAAAGATATTTAATTATTGCACATATTAATAACTTTGTTAAATTATTATTATATTAATTATAAAATCGTTTTAATATATAAATTTTAATTTTTCAAATTTTTCATTTTTCAAAATTTTAATTTCATTGTCGCATTTCAAATATGCTTTAATTCATTTTATGTTTAATTAATTTATTATATTTTTATTTAAAAAAAATTTATTGGCTATGTCCATTCACCAATAATTAATTACTTATGTCTCGGTTTTAAGTTTCAAGGCATTCACATTGTCTAATTTTTTTATTATATCCTTAAATTTTAATAAATATTTTTATTTTTTTATTATTTTTGAAATTTTTACTTTTGAAGTTTTTATTTTTAATGTTTTTACCTTTAGTTTATATCTTTTGAAGTATTTTAATTTTATATTTTTCGTAATATTTTTTAATTTTTTAATATTGTTCATTACTGTAAGTTTTAATTAGGCATCTATACTTTTATTTATTATTTTATTCAATTATTAACTTTTTATAATTTTTTTAATTTTTTAATTTTATTAAATTTAATTTAAGTAAGATTTTTTTCCTTTATACTTGTTTAATAATAATTTATTTATTTTAAAAGTTTTTAATTTATTAATTTTTAATAATTTTGTAAATTTCTTAATATGTGTATAATCGGTGCTCTCATGGTTTATTTAAGTGTTTCCCCGTTTTGTTAATTTTAAATAATTTGCATTTTTTTTAATATTTTACATTTTTAATTCTCTTTTTAAAAGCTATTCACTTTCCTATTGTTAATATATTTTTAAGCATTTTTTATTTGAAAAGATGTTCTTAAATTACATATTTTATTATTCTATAAAATTCATATTTTAAATTTGTAATTTTGCATTATATACTTTGTTTAAATATATATTGACTTCATTTATAAATTTTTTAAATTTATTTTAATCTTTTTGATTTTTATAATTGAATTTTGTAAGTTTTTATTTTAAGCATTTTATACACAGTATTAAATTTATTTTTATATTATAATATAATTTTTTAATTTTTTTAATATTTTTTAATTTTTAATACTTTCTTTTGTAAGTTAATTGATTCGCTTAATTCTTTGTTGAATTTATTTTTTTATTGTTAATTTTTCTTAAATTTTTTAATTTTCTAACAAAATGAACTTATTCACTAAATACAAGTAAGCTTTAATTCCTCTGTGTAGTTGTGTGTGATGTGTGTTGTGTGTGTGTGTGTGTGTGTAAACCTTCAAAAAAATGTTGTATGTGTGTGTGAATGAGTGTGTGAGGAGTATAGGGAGGGTTGGGTGCGGGGTATGTAGCGTCAGTTAAAAATATATTTGTATTTTGGTGAGTGTGTATGTGTGTGTGAGTTGTGTGTGTGTGTGTGGTGATGTGTGTGTGTGTGTGTGTGTGATTGTTAGTGTGACTGAGTGTGTAGTGTAGGTGCCATTTATCTTAGTCTTACAAATAAGTTAGTTCATATGGAAACTTAAATAAAATCTTTAATTTATCTCATGAACATTTTAGTGTGATTAATAGTAAATTATACATTTGTGTGAGTATGTAAGAAGATATTGTTGCATGAAATAAGTGAATGAGTAGGTTACGTTTTTGTATGCTATGTTAGTATACCTTTACACTGTATGCTAAAGTGTAGGAAACTTTGAATTAATGTTAAGCAGTTAATATTCGATAGCTTAGGTAATGTTACAGGAGTTATGTCGTTGTACAATTAATATTTTTAGGTAATCAGGTTTTAATACTATGTATAAGCGTTTATTAGTGTGAAAACACTTTGTGTAATCGTATTAGACAAATAATATACTGTTGATAAGTGTATATGAAGAACTTGATTTTTTGTAATTATTTTATTCAAAAATATACCGATAAGTGACATTGAATCAATAGAGTCGTAATTAAATCATACTGAGGTCAATTGATAGCGGTAGGAATCATAGGCAGTATAGAGTACGTATTTAGATGAGATATTTAAAACTGAGAATATTAAGAACAGTAGATAGTACAACACAATGACGAATGGGTTTAGTAAAATTTGACCTTGATATGTCATAGATTCAATAGATCAATTAGATCAAAAATGATCAATAGATTTCATAATGGTCAGCAGAGAGTGGTCTGGACTAGTGCGGTCTTTGAATTATAGAATAGATTTACTCAGCCGAGAGAGAATTTAAGGCGAGTATCCGATTAAACAACCAAAACTATAGACAATTAGAAAAATCTCTACGACTCTTACACAAACCTAGACTCAATCCTAGATTCAATCAGATTCATCAATAAATTCATAGAGACAATAGACCTCACCACACTGGAAAAAATCAAGCCCCCAAGGTAGGATTGGAAAACCGACCTGGAGTCCTCGATTATCAGCTCGAAATATATAACTTGCTTTATCGGGTATATCCACAACCACTACAATATATAATAGTAAATTGAGTAGTATTGATATATGATATCGATCATAAATTAGAAGTGCAATGTATAGATCAAGATCAAAAGAATCACAATCTGTTGGGTGAGGAGAGAGTAGGTGATTGGATAGTGGTTCGATTCATAGAGAATATTACTAGAGATCTTAAGGCCACATGTAAATATATACACCACCAAACTATCCTATAAAATTATGACCTTATAAATCCAATAGATCAATAGATACAATAAGATCAATTAGAATCTAATAGATCCAACTATGAGGTCCAGGAGGGTGGTTGGATAGTGGTTAATGATTTAGTGAAATTTACTAGAAATTTAGGGTATTAGTAAAGAAACATAACAATAGTAAAAAATTTGAACCTTAATGCATATTTATAAGATCTAATAGGAATTCACAGATGGTTCAGGAAGGAGAGGTTGGAAGTGGTTTGATTTATTACAATATTAACTGCATATTAAGGATGTCTGATATAGGAAAGGGAAGTTATAAAACAAAAAAACATAAAAAATGTAGGAAATTTTATTTAATTTATTTATTATTTATTTATAATTATTTATTTAATTATATTATATTATATTTTTCTTGATATGGTTCGAACCATATTTTTCTAAATCTACTCAGACCGTCGATATAACCTATATAAAAGACACCAACATTGAGATATCATTACACAAAATTATAATAACTCGGACAACCATCAACCAAGGAGGCTCCGATCACCGGTGCAACTAACACTACTGAATACCTTCTCCTACTCTTCTCCTTCCATCATTCAATTCTCTCACTTCCCAACTCTTACCCTCCTCCTTACTCCTTTCTTTTACATCTTACCTTTACACTTTGCTTCCATGCATTTCTTACCCTTATTATTAACTATTTATATTCAATCCAAACTGGGAGACCCCACATACACCGTGTGAGAGGACCTCATGGACTTATACCGAGATCACCGAATCCAAACATCGAGACTCACCGTCTCAGACATACCGAGACACCTCATCAACTTTCTCATCAGTCCTATCTATACAATATCGAATCATTTTAATTTTTTAAAGTCTACACAAGCGTCCCCCCTTACGGTGGGGACGCAGAGAGAACGTAATCTCGTTCTACCGACAAAAGATATTACTCTGAACAACTCAATACCAAATATATTAGACGTCGTTAGCCTAACAATGGTTTTCGCGATTGACCTTGAGACATGCTAGGGGGACACCCCCCCTTGGTGCTGGAGTCACCAAACTCGCAGTGTAGATCAGATTATAATTCTAACCAATAACACATAATAACAAGTTGAAGGCGAATACCATCTTTCACTTCCTTAGCGAAAAAGGAAGAATGGTCGCCCAAGTGGTTTCCATACTACAATAGAGATTAATCAGAATGTTAAATTATAGTAATATATTTCTTTCGAGTATCATTTATACAGTGCTAAATGCCAACCAGAGCACGTGAAAAGTCGAATTATAAAAATCGATTTAGGGGGTAATCGAATCAACCAGATAATCGATTGGAACATCCAAAAAATAGATCTAATCGATCATTTAAAACCCTTCTAGGAACCAAAAGACCCCCTTTGGGGAGGGGCAAGCAACACCCTTTTGGAGATTGCTAAAACCATACCGAAACACAGAGTCTTCCAAGACCATAAAACATCGGTCTCGCCGACATTAACCCTAAATTTGAACACGATCAGCATTAGAAACCCTGTTGCAATGTTGCTATTGCAAACAATTTGCACATTGCTGTAGCACAAACAATCTGGCGTGACCTTGGCTGTCCAGACTTTACCAACCCAAAAACACTTTTTTACACTATTTATAATATAAATATTTTATATAATATTAATATTTTTAATAATTTTTATAATATTTAATTTTATATAAATGATATTTTAATATATATAAATTATAAAATATATATTTATATAATAATATATATAATATATATATAAATATAATATAATATATATATAAATATATAATATATATATAATATATATAATATAATATAATATAATATATATAATATTAATATATATAATATAACCTTCATATATACTATATATTATTAATTATAATATAATATATTATTATATATATACCTGTATATAATATATAATATATATTATTATTATATTTGTACTAATACATTATATATTATTATATATATAACTTATTATATAATATAATATAATCTATATAATAATAATAATATATAATATAACATACTTTACCACTCTATCAACGTACTAATAATATAATATATATAAATAATTCAATTTATACATAATATAATATATATCTCATAAATAATATATATTATATATAATAATATAATAATATAAATATATAGATAATATAATAATATTAAATATATAATATATAATATTATAATTAGTATATTTATAATAATATAAATATAATAGCTTGTTTTATTTATAGCTTTTTAACAAGATAAAAAAAAGATAGTTTAATATATAGTTTGTAGGTATTTAAGACGTATAATATTATGGAATTATATTTAATAATAATCATATATATATAATAAATATATATTATATATAATAATATTAATATATTATAAATATATAATATATTATAAAAAAATAAATAATATATATAATATAATAATTAAAATATATATATTAAAATATAGATAATATATATATATATATATAATATATATATATTGATATAAAACATTCATTTATATAAAATATATAATATTATAAGATATATAATATAAATTAGTGGTGAGTAAATATAACGAGAATGCTATATTAAGTTTAATTGAATCTTTATTTATTTTTTATTAATTAAGAAGAACAAAGCATGGATATTTATTTCCAAGCTTAAATTTCCAAAGATAATTAGATGAATAATAATAATGTTAGTTATAATAATAATATTTGAATTATTAAATATTTTTCCGAGCATAACATTTGCGCTCTACAACAGCATGCTCTTTTAGCATTAAATAACCTCAAATCAGTAGTAGTAGAGTAAGTAGTAGTAAGAAGTAGTGGTAGTAGTAGTGTAGTAGTAACAGTAGGAATCATAATTAGTATAATAAGTAGTAGTAGTAGATATTAGTAGTTAGTAGTAAATGACGCTTAACATTGGCATAGGGTTCCAGGGTGATTGACTCACATATTCTGCAGGTGATGATTTATCACTTCAATAGCAGACCCTCGAGGAAACCTTTGAAAGGTTCTCTACCTTCCCAATAACGTGGGAATCTCTACAAACTTCAATTATAAATATATAAAAATAATACATTAATAATTCATAATAAATAAATATATAATATATAACTATAATATAATAAATAATAAATAATCATGACATAAAATAATAAATATAATAAAATAAATAATTAATAAATACCATAATACTAATATCAAACTAGTCTTGGGTGAGCACTTCAATATGAGATATGAAATTTGAGCAAGTTGTTGGGCAGAGTTTACACTTTTCCATTAGTTGATAATTTTGTATCATTAGATTAGCTCTATTTCTTTTCACCACAGCATTTGTATGTTTAATACTAATATATATTGAGAAAAAGCGCGAAAAAGGTGTAAAGTTTAAGTATCATAAAATCGATTAGATTATAAAATAGATTTTTATTTTTTACAATTTAGCAAAACATCAAGAATACTGGACAGTAAAGCAGTGGATTGTATTGGATTATAGATCAAAATCAATGATTCTTTTTTTTGAGAGCGGGCGAGGTTAACACACAACTAAATACCATTGTTTTTTTATTTTTGTTTTTTTCTTATACTTTATTTATATATAATGCAATGAAATGAAGTAAATAAAAAATTTAGGCTATGAAAAATTAATATAAGGTAATACATCAAATGCATATTTAATAGTAAATATAAAGAGGGATCAACATTAATACATTGATTTTTAAAAATATATAACATCAAAATAATGACAGGAAATACTTCTCAATTATGAAGTATCAATTATTCATGAAATAAGTGTACTTAGCTATAAAGTTTTCAAATGTTATATTTGAAGAGCGGAAGAATATCTTTTCATTTAAACAGTTTCAATCCTTTCCCAACTATTTTTATATAACTACAAAATATTAGAGTACAATAACATTTATCATTTATATTTTTATCATAATTTTAAAATTATATGATTTTAAACATACTTTAATAAGAAAAGATTTTTTGAACTGAATATATATATATATATATAATATTATAATAATATATAAATATATATATATATAAATATATAATATACTAATAAGTCATATACTAATAAAAACACTAATAATATTTTATATATAATATAATCTACACACATAAAAAACAACTACTATACATAAATAATACAACCACCTATCCAATATATATAAACTATATATATTAATAATATAAAATAAAATATATACATAATAATAATATAATAATATTTATATAAATAATTTAATTATACTCACCATATAATAATAATACATTATAATATAATAAAAAAAATATATAAATTATATATATATATATTATATATATATATAATATAGAATATATCCTCCATTATGCAAATCCATGATTTGAGAAATTGGAGACACGGGAGCCATAAAAGCTGACATTGCTCCGATAACGCAGCGGCTTAAAATTGTGCGCAATAAATACAAAGCATAGTCGGAAATAAAATAGAGTAAATGGCAGTGTTATCCATTCCACGAATATTACCTACTAAGAATAAATGTAAGATAATCGAGCATAAATCAAGATTAAACCTGGGGAGACAAGACAGATTAGCACACAGATAATAAAATGAGACGTACATATTCTGTAGATAACGTACTAGTGAAATATCAGAGAGAGGTACCACAAAACAAGCATTACACCATACACCTCACATAACCTAACCACCTAACACTAACCTAACCTACCAATTACCAAAACCTACCCTACCTAACCTACCTAACCTAACCTAACCTACCTACCTAACCTACACTAACACTAACGCTAACACCATAACCTAACTAAACCTAACTAACTAACTAACCTAATCAAAATTTCATCTATTACACAACAGTTTTGTGATCAGCTAAATTTACTAGTTATGAGCAACTACTCTAGGCTTGTGTAGGTTATCTGAAACTGCAACCTCCTAGCACATACGTACAGTACAGAGAGACAAATATGCGGATGAAGAGCAAACACAATCTATCGACGTCGAGCACGATCTCCTCAACAGAAGGAGTATAAAAAACGACTATAAATTACAAAAGACTAATGTAACATATCTAATTGAGGGCAAATATCAGATAAGAATACAGAGGCAGTGTTTCTAACAAGCCTTAACACAGCACTAAAGATTGATGAGCGTTAAGGAGTCGTCCAAAACCCCTACCTAGACTACTTTTTATAGAGTCAAACATGATATGTGCGAACCAACACAGAATCTAATTCCATACTCTAATACAGCGCTAACAGCGCCCGTATGCAGAGAGTATCACAGCAAAGAGTGGTGAGAAGTATTATGAAAAGAGCCTTGGAACACCATACTTCCTATGAAACGTTTATAAAGACCATAATATGCATCCCTTCTAATAAAGATCACGAGAAAGGAAATACAAAGGATGAATAAGACAGAAGAAAGTTAAGTTGTGTTCCTTTCAAGGGAGATATATTATATGTTGATATCGGAGGATTATGTCACCTAAGAATAGATGACTAGAAAGCTGAGAGAGTTTAGTTTGTGGCATTAGGAAAAACTTAGTATATTCTTTAACACAATAAAGTCCGAGAAAGGATACAGAGTTTTGAGCTCAAAAACTACCGCCTATCACTATCATTATAATTCTCTCTAGTTCGAATAGTTCAGGTATTTTCAAAATGAGAGAACGAAATAAGAACTCGTGATTAGAGTTATCACCTAGAGTGAGGAGAGAGACAGAAAGCAACAGGTAAGATCATATAAAATGGAAAATAGAAAAAAAAATAGTCGGAATAGAACAGAATTCATGAAGAAAAACAATATAGAAGTAATTTAATAAAGAAATAACAATGGTGAGCAATCTACAATAAACAATAATAGAAAGACTAGGACAAAAGAAATTTAAAGCTTTGTGCCAGAAGTTTAAATTGAAAAGACCTTCAGAATATGGTCTAAAGCGCTCACATAAAAAAAATCACACGAAACATGCGGATAAGAAACAGCGGATACCAAAGTCGGAGAGGAACTTAAGAAATTACACTAAGTTACCGAAGCTGTGCTTACAGAACCATACTGGCATTCGAGATAAGATTAGATTATTATGTTTCTTATACAATCTCCTTGTTAGAAGAGATTTCGAAAAACTTTACGGAAGAAACAGAGGTTAAAAGCTATATAGACGATATTAGGATTGTATACATTCTTCAGAATGCTGGAATGTAATGCACTACTATTCAAAAGGAGGGAAAAATGAGGTTGAGTTGATAGAGTACAGGGAGAAGACACAGATTTACCTAAGGGCAAGTATGCAGCTCAAGAACCGCAGAGTTTTGAGAAGAGAGCACTGAGAGGGATTATATAATAGCTTAAAGCTCAGAGAGTTGAAATTAACATTATAATGAAATAAGTGAAGGAGAATAGCACTCTGAGGACCAATCTAGATAGGAATATGAGAGGATAAGGTCATGAAGAAAAATAGTTCCAGTATTTAGAGGCAGAAGTTAAGAAGACAAGCAGTTATTACCGACAGAGATACAAAAGAGGATTAGAGCGAAAAAAAGAGACAATTATGGAGTTGAGATTTTAAATTACAAAATTCCAAAAAAGGTTTGAAGGATAGAACGAACCCAGAAAAGATCTGTTGAATTATTCTAAACAGGCAGAGATATTTCAGAGGTCTCAGGAGCTGATTTTTTGATCATATACCTGTGAATCGTGATAAAAGACAAGAGGTACTAGACATTGGGAATGACACTTTAATTACTGATAAACCAACATTTATTAATTATTTAGTTCAAAGGGATAGAGATCGGGAATGTATGCCTCAGTATAATATATATATATAATACTAATATAACAATATAAATATAATAATTATATAATACTATAATATATAATATAAATATAATAATAAAACTAATATATTATAATATATAAAACATATAAAATAATATATACTATACATATATATATATATATAATTCAGAAAGAATCCTAACAGATCGTTATGAAGAAAAGTAAAATATATCCTGTTTAATAATTAATATTGTTGTATTATTAAGTGTACACTATAAATATTATAAGATCTCAAAAAATCAATTTATAAAATAACATTAATATACTGCTATAAATAATATATAATAATAATAATAATAATAAATAATAAAATAATAATAATATAATAATAAGTAATTAATAATATTATAATATAATAATAATAATAAAATAATAGATAATAATAAAATTAATAATAATAATAATAATAATAATATATAATAATGAATTAAATAATAATAATAATAATAATAATAATAATAATATAATAATATTAAAACAATAACAACAATAACATAACACATATAACAGTAAATAAAATATATAATAATAACTAAATACTAATTAATAAATAAATAATATAAAATAAATAATAATAAATAATATATAAATAACTAAAAGACATAATAATAATAATAATTAAATAAATAATAATAATGATATAAAAGTATAATAATAAATATATATAATTTATACTGAAACAATATAAATACATCATTTGTCCACAAAAACTATATAGACAAAAGATTTATTCTCAATATTCCTAAAAATCATTGCCAACAATTTCGTTAAAATTTTCATTTACTATAAAAAGTAGAATAAAACAAAGGAACAAATTAATTGGCTATACTGAAAACATTTAAGCTTTTGTCCACTCACTTGGACATTTTCAAGGATTATGAACCTTTAATTTTAAGAAACGAGGCAAAGTTAAAATTAAATATAACAATTTATTGACAAAATATAACAGTAAGATAAAACTAAAATATATAAATATAACGAAAAATAACATGTGAAGTTTATAAATATTAGATAGTTTTATTTTATCTTTGCACTGTACAGTATATCACTCCATGTGATGGTCAACCCCACATTATAATTTACATATTAAATGAGTACGTCTTAAGCTGTTTTCATAATAAAGAGGACTCCGACCAGTCTAAAGAATCAGAAATTCCCTACTTTTTATTCAAAATTTTAAGTAATTTTTACTTATTTCAATTATTGTGACAAATTATTATATGTATCTAACTTGCAATCTGGTGTTGATATCATACTGGATTTATACTATGTACTGCAACTACGCTGCCCAGAACGTAATTCGTCGTATAACCAAAATGTAAGTGGCGTTTACATCCACTCTCATTGCAATAGAAATTGGTAACGAATGAACGAATTGGAATACAAACTCGCCAGAAGATGGTACAGCACGAGAAACACAAAAGCAAGAATATAATTTTGTTGGCTGATAGTAGCTTCTAATAGTGATTGTTTCACTATTTTCCTTTTAATATGTTTCTTTAAAATGATTTTCAATTTTAACTCCTTTTCATTTACTGAACCAACCACTTCTCTTTTGTAATAAAATATCAAGTTATTATTATTGTGGTCTTTAGGGCCGGCGCAAGAGATTTTGGCGCCCTAGGCAAAACTATTATGAGGCGCTCACCCTCCCCCCCTGTCCAACCATTCGAAACCAATCCTCTAATCAACTACTAGTGTAGCCGATACAACCACTCACTATTAGGAAATATATAACAAACAAAAATTAACATACAATTTATTTAAAATTCATTATTTACCGATAGTTAATCTTAAATTGCAGTAAATAGAATAACAACAATTACAGCACTTATTTTAAGAAAACTACTATGAAAATAGTTTGGCATTGAATAAATTAAAGAGCTAAACAACAACGACAAAGTTTACATTTTTTGTTTTCTAGCCTTGAGCTTAGCGATTGTGGAAACCAATTCATTTAGATCGGTGTTTTGTGCTAACTCCTATTTTTGCGCTAAAATGAATAATTTGAAACTCTTTAAAAAAAGAAAAAAAAAAGTAGCTAAATTACGTAAAAAAAAACAAGCATTTACAAAGTGTTGCATAAATGCCACACGAGGACTACGCTCCAGGCGCCCCTCAGTTCTTGGGGCCCTAGGCGGTCGCCTAGTTCGCCTTTACGGTCGCGCCGGCCCTGGTTGTCTTTAGGGTCGGCCAATATGTTTAATGTGTTTTTCAGCGTTTTTTCTATTAAATATTGAGGAAAACCATTATTAATTAGTGGCTTACATATTCTTTTTATTTCTTTACCAAAGAGCTCCCAATTAGATGTTATTTTGTGGGCTCTGTGTACAAGTGTTTTTATTATGGATATTTTATAGGCGAGAGGTGTGTATGAATTGAAATTCATATAGACTCCCTTATCGGTTTTTAACGTAGATATCTCTTTCAATTGTGCTGTCATCGTTGGTTGTTGGTTTTTTTTTTTTTTTTTTTTTTTTTTTTTTTAATAATAAAAAGTTCACACCTCAACGGGCGGTAGCCCTATTTCTAGAAGGGGAACTTCCTTCTAGTAACAGTTCCCTACCTACGGATCGGACTAGGGATACGAACCTCGCGCCCCTTGCCAAGCGACTATCCTGTCGCTCTAAAATCCGATTGAGCCACGGTAGCGTTATTTTTATTTTCAACATCTAGAATAATGTAAAATTTCTTGTTTTTGTGCATTTTCCATATGTAAATTTTTTAATTTGCTATTG
>JABUQX010045165.1:0-2500 GCA_015478945.1 Trachelipus rathkii | reverse complement strand
ATATTATTATCAGTAATTTCTACATATTATAATATTAATAATTAAATAATAAAAAATAATAGTAAAACCAAAGAAGGAAAAGAGAAATAAAAATAAAGACTCCATACCAGATATAGTGATAAAAGATTTTAATAGTATACTATTGCATAAAAAAAAAATTTATAATATATAATTATAATAATAATAATAATAATAATATAATATATAATATAATAATAATAATAATAATAATAATCAGCATAATACGAATAAACATAAATGAAAATAAATAATAAATTATCACATAGAATAATATAAATGATAATAATAATAATAATAAAATAGTAATAATAAAATTATATTTTGCAGCTGGCTGACAAAATTCATTAGTATTGGTTTTTTGGGTTTAACCACGGTTTTTTTTTTAGGCTTTTCATTTACAACTTGAAATATACCTTGGTCAGTAACTTACTGTGTAAAGTGCATATAAGACGCAAGCTCCGTTAAGTAATAATAATAATAATATAAAGATAATAATAATAATAATTATAATAATCAATGATAATAGACTAAGTAGCATAATAATGAAGAGAGAAAAGCAACACGGATAATCGTAAGAGCCACACCGAAGTAATGATATAATAGATAATAATAATAAATATAAAATAATAATAATAATAAATAATAATAATATAATTTAATAATAATAATATTAATATAATATAATTATAATATAATAAATAATACATATAATAATTCAAAGTAAAACTAATAAATAGTCAAATAATCAATAAATATCCTGCAGTATAATAATATGCAATACATACAAAATACGATATATCACAATAGTATAGATATACTGAAGATAATAATACTACTCAGCCAACTAGATAAAAAATAGATCGCAAGTAATGACAATATGACAAGCATAATAATAATGATAGAAAATAGATGGAATACAATAAATAAGACTATATGAATAGATCAATGTAATCAAATCCCAATATAATAATAATATAATTATATAATAATTAATTTAAATAATAAAGATAATAAAATAATAAGTAATAATAATAATAATAATGAATATAATAAATAATATAATAATAATAACTACTACCTATTACCTAATAATAAAATCAATACAAATATTAAACTAATAATAAAGGATATGCATATTCTCTGATTCAGAATCTTTCAATTAGTGATAATAATTATAATAATAATAATATATAATAATAATAAATAATAATAATAATAATAAATAATAATAATAATAATAATCTAATAATAAAATATAATTAATAATACATGATTAACTCACTCTTCACATCAATACATATAAATAATAATAATCAATTAATAATATTAATAATAATAGATAATAAAATAATATAATAATAAAATAAATAATAATGACTAATAATAATATAATAATAATAATAATAATTAATAAATAATATAATAATAATTATAATAAAAATAATAATAAAAATAATAATAATAATAATGAAACAATAATAATGAATATCAAATAATAATAATATAATTAATTAAAAATTACAAAATTAATAATAATAATAATAATAATAATAAATAATAATATAATAATTAATAATAATAATAATAGATATTAATACTTATCAATAAAACGTTTTTTCACTTTAATTGTAAATGTTTTTAAGGATTCTTCATTTTTTAAATTAAGCGGTAATTCGTTATAAAAGTTTAGCACCTTTATAGCTAGCTGCTTGTCTAGCTTTTTCTAATCTTAAAAAAGGGGGATTAATATGCGACCTATTTCGTAGTGCTCTACTTCTTCGATTCTGATTATTTTGAAAATTAGATAATAGGAAGTTGCAGGCTTTATTATTTATGATCTTTTGCTGCTCTTTTAAAAGAGATAGCTTTAACAGGTCTTCAAACTGCAGTATTTTAAGTTTTTTAAATAAAGGTTGTGTATGATTCATAGAAGCTCCTCTAGCAGCGCCTTAGGAGTCGTATAAAACGTTTTTGCATAGTTATAAGCGGTTGAATAACTGTTTTATCTTGCCCTCATCGCCGTAAAACCTGGGAGGCAATATTAATAAAAGTGGATTGCACTTTGAGACACAGATCAATATCACTCCTGATGTCAGTAATAGTAAAGGAATGTATTGTGTTAATTTTCGACAGTATGCCTGGTGCCCTACATGTAACTTTGCATGTTTACTCAACTACTTTAATCATGCTTCTCTTAATATGCTTCAATTTTCTTCATCAACTACTCTACCCCAAAGTATTTTTGCATATTGTCCTCGTTTCAAGTCTCTAACTCCTTTTTCATGTTATGTTTGAATTATCCAGTTATAGTTTTATTGCTAATAGAATGTATGAAGTTTTCTTGACATTCTACGTAGTTGTTATAATCAATCCATCTTGCAATCTTATTTAATGGTTCTACTTCGTTTTCTCTGTAGTATGTCTAGGATCTTTTCACTTCATTAATATTATATGTCATCAGCAAAGCAACATCTCTCGG
>JABUQX010045164.1:42500-55000 GCA_015478945.1 Trachelipus rathkii | reverse complement strand
ATATATATATATATATATAATAGTATATATATAATATATATATATATATATATATATTTATATATATATATATATATATATATATATATATATATATATATATATATATATATATATATATATATATATATATATATATATATATATATATATAATGCAAACTATTGGATCAGATAAAGTGTTATTACAAAAATGAACAGAAGTATTTTAGTTTATAATATAAACAAATTTACAGTCAGATGCTTTTCAGACATGGTAAGTTTGATTTAAAATTTTTATAATTTAATCATTATGGAATTACGAAAAAAGGAATTTCTTAAACCTTTTACAATCTTCAAATATAATTATAATTGAAGTTTCGTGTTTCTTCATAGCAGTATCAAATTAATGTACATTTTTTTCCCCAAAGGGAAGTCTCCGAGTGAGTCCACTCAAATGCCTTCATGACGAACCTATTCAAATTGTGGCAGAGAATCTTCCACCTCATTGCAATGTGACGCTCACGTCTCTAACAAAAGATGTTAAAAACAGAACTTTCCTAACACGCACTCATTATAAGTAAGAATGTCCAGATTTATTTAAACATAAATTGGACGCCATTGTGTATTAACATTACTTAATGTTTTTCTCCTTTAGGGCTGATAAAGATGGTATAGTTGATCTTTCAAAACATCCATCCTTAGGCGGCACTTATAAAGGATTATTTCCAATGGGATCAATTGTCAATTTACGCCCAGCTCCTGATTTTTATAAATATACCAGATTTTTTAAAAAGGATGTTGAAGCTCCAATGGTTGTAAGTAACATTTTTTACTATCAAATTTAGATCCCAATTATCATGATTCTAGTTTTTACTTTCATTAACTGATTTTACTCGGGATGGTTACTGTTTCTGCAGAGATTACTGAATTAGTAATTAGTATTAGCCTTAATCTAAATTATAAATTAAGTTGAGGTAGTAATGTTTGTATGTTAACTGCATTATTTTAGGTGAACTTTAAGCTTCTGAAGGGTCACGTTGATGAAATTTTGGCAGTGAATCCTGATAAAGAATTCATTTTGGACTCAGTCACACATGAGAGAATCTACATGACCGAAAACACCACACGAATACCAATTAGAGAGGGAAGAATCAGAGGAGCTTTATTTATTCCTGGAGGTATCTTTGTGTTACCTAAATCTAATTTTACAAATGTTTCATTAAAATTAAATATTTTACTGTAGCAGTGAGATATTTTTCCAATGAAAGTGTGTACGCATTCTTTAGTATCGATTAAACTATTTCCAATTACTCTAAGGGAAAGGGTAAAAATCATACAGGTGAAAATGCTATTAAAAACTCGAAATTCTACGTAAAATTCAAGTATGAATAGTAGTAAAAGCGATTTTTTTACGGCTAAATGAATGTAAAAGAGTTAGAAGTAAGCGTGAATGGGAGACACATACTTTATATACATATGTAAAGAGACACTTTGAAGATTTTAGTGCAGGACTTACAGAATGAATTATTAAATATTCAATCAAAAACCATTTCCAAAGTCATATTTAGATTGCTTCGAAAAAACGTTTAAGTCCTATTAACACTGTTCATAATATTTCCAGGGTGTAAATCGTATCGGATGTCAAGGTGCCAGGGGTTAACGGCTTGCGAGGGAAGTTTGCTGTGGGCATGGGGGGCTGTATAAGCTTTGCTAAGTCGGGGCCTTCCACCAGAAACTCTTATCAACGCCCTAACCTACGTTTCAATTCAGTTCCTTAAGGAGAGTAGCGGCTCATAAGTATCCACCTTTGAGCAGTGCAACACAGTTATTTTAATAGTGTACAGCATAATCTGTAATAAACAGTAGCACATATTAATTTACACATTTCGCGACATGCAGATTAACTAAATTTACCCCAACAAACAAATGATGAATTTTTTGTTTTCGCCATTTATAAAAGCTATGAATAGCATACTGTGTCTCAACTGTATAGGATAAAATCAACCTCACTTAAATTTGCAAAAACTATCAAATTAGAAGGAATCAGAACTGTATCTATATTCATTCAATATTGTATAAAGATCGCATGATACTTGTCTGAAAGAAAATATTTATTTGCGTTTACCCATTTTTAAAGGTAAATGTCCATATTCCTGGAACTATTCAAGACTTGTCTTGGAAATATCATGGTTGGACTTAATATAACACTAGGTCCGATCCAGCCCAATCCTGTCACTCGGGAAATATTGCTTGTTTTCGCCCTGTTGTTCTTTAGCGTAGGGAGCATATAAATCGAGAGCATTATATTCACTCCAAAGACGCTAGTATTGGATCGAGGGGGTGGACTTCGATCTAAGTTTATTCTTGAAGAAGCTATAATAAAGATGAAAGTCATCCAAAGGTTACGTTTTGGAAGCTGAGTTATTAATATATATAGTATTATATATATATATACTAAGTATCTGTATATTAGTAGTATATATAGTATATGATTATATATATTATATATATTATCAGTAGTATATATATATATACGAGTATTACTATATATAGTATATGTATATATATATATATATATATAGTAGTAGGGGTATATATATATAGGTGAAGGTTACTTTTTCTTTACCGATGCGTATGATTGTCCGATTTTATTTCCTCTCTCCTTTGTTTAATATAGCGAGAATAGATAGAGCTGAGCACAACTTTTTATTTAATGTGAATAGAGTAAATGGAAAGAAAATAAAGAGACACCAAAAAAACGAGCGCACTCTAGCTTCGACTTTGTTTTACAAAAAAAAAATTAAACTATAAACTTTATATTTTTACTCGTAAATTATTAGTATTATTAGCAGAAATTAATGTAAGTGACCAGAGAGGAAATTGTTCAAGTGACTGTCACTTTTATAAGTTTTTTGCAATATTTACAATTATTGTGATGAATAAGAAAACGTGTGAGCGCATGCAATATTGAAGTGACATTGAATTTAAAAAAGGCGAAAAGTTTTTTTTTCATAAAATTTTCGGGTGTTCAAAACTAACAAATACCCACGGGTAGACCGCCCCGATGTCAGGAAGTCGGGGTCTCTCGGGCCTCTAGGCTGGACTACGGGGTGGGGACTAATCCCCCTCCGGGATGGGCCGCGGAACCCCCGCTCTTTGGTCTTTGGGTCGTCGCGGGGTTCTCCGAACATCCCCTCCGGGGTATGAAACGTCCCCCCCCTTCGTCCCCTCATCGGCTCGAACGCCCCTAACTTAAGGGTAAATACCGCGCCTTTCTGCCCTGCTGCATATACAGAGAAATTGCACAAATCTGTGCAAAGAGAGTCGATGCTGCGGTAAACGTCTTAGCGCCGATAGATATATACTACTATATATATATATAATATAGAGGTAGTAAAAAGAAGTAAAAATAAGGACTATATATATATATAGTAGGTATTATATATATAACAAGTTGCTTGAACCTAAATTTAAAATTAAACTTTCGCATTTTATCATTTTCCTGGCTTCTTTTAATATTTGAAAATGTATTCGATATTCAAATATTTCGATATTTAAATGCTCTCGCGGATTCGATAGGGTCAAGAAAGTATAACTATGCTCCATATATAAATAGGATATATATATAGCGATATATATATATATATATATACTATATATATATATCATCTATATATATATTATATACTATATATTAATGTATATATATGTATCGTATATATATATATGTAAATATATGTATGGGAGATATATACATATATATATGGTATAGTATATGTATACTACTATGTATATGTCATATATATAATATATACAATGTATAATAATTATGTATATATATATAGTATATACTTATATATATAGTAAGTAATGTATATGTTGAAAGTTAGGGTACTATAGTATATATATATATATATATATATACTATATTATATGATAATTACATTTAATTTTAAAAATTTCTGTTAAATTTTAAAAATTGTATATAAACTTGATAATTTTCAAAGGTATCGAAAAGTGGTAATGGGCAGTGGAGTAAGTGAAAGGTGCGGACATGTTATGCTCGATGGAAGCATGATCGTTAACGAAAGTGAAAAGTGTCGTCTTGCATTAAGGACTTCGCTGGTCAATACTTGGGCTCCTAGAGATATAAAGATCTATGCTAGTGTCCTGACTTCCAGGTTCATTTTGATAGATCAAAGTAAGTTTAGCTTTATACAAAAAGATTACCTTAGTGGTAGAGATATAGTCAGCCTAACGCCTAGTTACCCACTAGCTGCTCTGTAGACCTTACGCACGTGTAAGTACTCGTTGCACTATGGTAGTGATATTAAGTCTAGTTAATAGCGTATCGTTTATATGCCTGCCTATTTAAGAAATTTTTAGTCCCATTGCACTTATCTTCAGTTGACTTAAACCATTTCAATTTTTTTTTATAAAATACATTTACAGAGCTATATAGAATAAAAAACTCCAAATCTAAACTGATTGTTCCGCGTTTTAAAACTTTATATTTGGCTTTGGACCAAAATTTACCAACATATTGGGAGAGCTCATGAATTCCATCGTAGTCATTACTGCTTATTGCATAATAACTTCAAAATAATCATTTAACCGTCTTTACGAGCAGACTGCATAATGCTCGTTTTCCATATGGTAAAATTAAATTTATCTACTCTGTCTTAAATTTTCTTATTTATAAAACTGCATATTGCCGTTTCATTTTTATTAATGTAAGTGAACAGATGTTTGAGCGATCCAGAAGAGCTGATTTAGCATCCAGACCTTTGGATAAGGATGATTCTGACGATTTGTCCGAAACTTCACATTCCATACATAAATCTGAAGCAGAGTTTTTATTTATACGTTGGTTAAACGACTTGAGACATGGAGAGACCACTGAGAGGTTGAAACGGAGAGACGCAGATTAAAAGAGGCAAAGGAAAACGGAAAAACAAATATGGGAGGCACAGTGGTAAAATTTTGCCTATTACTATAAAAATTTGGATATAATAAAAAGGATAATTTTATACATTGTTTTTTGTTCGCATGGGATATAATTTAAGGAAAGTGGAAAGTTTAAGTATGGGTTCATAGTATTCGTTTTTAAGACCCTGTTTAATATAAATTAGTTGAGTGAAAATAAGTTTTGTGAAAAAAACTTTAGTTTCATCATACAATAAAGTTGCTACATTCCTTTAAAAATTGAAATATATATACTTAAATTCTAATTTTCAGTTGGTAAAGTATGAAGGAGCATAACAATGTACTCTTGCTTATTCTCCCATTTACACCTGCATCATATCACATAGCAGCTAAATGTCCAGCTCTTTGGGGAGGCGAACCATTTCTCCATTCTGAAGCACAAATGATTCCTTTGGAAAAGAATCTTAAAATCTTCTTTAGAAGGACGGCTCATTGAATAATCAAGTCCTTAATTTAAGATTCTCTGTGTGGAAACTGAACAAAGTGTATTCTTTTTTCATATCTTTGAGCAGCATAAACCGGCTATGTTCCACGCCAGACATGTATATAAACTTTTTTCACTATACAGGATTTCTAAGTTACAAATTAAAATATTTCGAATTCTAGAAGTTCAATCTTCGAATTTTAACCTTTTGAGTACTGCACTCTAAATATATTCTGTCTTCGTTGAACCACTCATCATGAATTTTTAAATTATTCTAAAAATGTTTAAGCCTACTGTGGACTTGTTGCATTAACAGGGGTTAAGAGTCATCAACTAGGGGGTTCCGAGGTGTTTCCGATTTCGCTTTGGAATCTTGTTTCTTGAAGCGAATAAGACTTAGTTCAAATGAATATAAACATGAAAGTGTCAGCAGCAAAAACCTTGCTGTGAAATGGTCTAGAAACTTGGAATTGATTGCACAAAAATAGCTTGTATAGGAAAAGTCAATTTTTCGCAATTTTCAAGCTAATTTCAAAGATTTCTGCTATCTTGCGCTCATGGTCAAATGAGAAATCGTGATAAACCATATCCCTTCCAATCATGTGGAGATTTCAAGATAGTGAAATAATTCGGAAGAGTTACAGTGGCATTGCCTGTCATACCCCAACCATCTTGAACTCTGGGCACGGGACAAGAAATTAAAAAAAATGTCTGGGTATACAGTAAATTTATCTAAATAAAAAAAAACTTATAAATGGCAATCCTATATGCTCCCGAAATTTCATTTGATTGAATAAACAAAGTAATTGAGATTTTTGGGAACATTTTTAAGGGAAATATTGCTATAAAAAATCCTTATTTTTTGATGTTCGAACGTACCAAATTGACATCTTATTTGGAGCAATAGATAACACATATTGTTCTCAAGTGAATTGAGCTGCTTGAAAAAATACTTTTGCCTTAATTGCCAATTTCGACAGTGAATATTGAAATCGCCAAGGATGATGATTTCAAAAAAAATACTAACGAAAAATGTTATGATTTCAAGTAGCCGAAGAATTCAAGAGTGATATCACAGATCTTATTTGGTATGTAATTGGCAAGCAGTGCTTGCAGCCATAAGATCGAAAATGTCAGCTCAACTACTAAATCTGATCACGAGAACGAAACTAACACATTGCACACAGAAGTCACAACTATTCTTTTGGCAGACAATTTGAAGACGCGAACAGCTGTATGGGAGGGATCGAAGCTAGGGTTTGCTATAGAGAACGCTCCAACGTTGAAGTTTAGGGAAGGAGTAGAAGAAAGGTAGGCTACATAGGGAGAGGTGAACTAGAAATGAAGAACAGATGGGTGCTAAAAATTAGCTGGGGATTCCGTGACAGCAGCAACCCCACCATCGGGGGCCACCAACTCCCCTAGTAGTCATTGCGAAAGGGTGGATGACAAGCGGAATATTCTTTTGGTTTGGCTTTGAGGTTTTAGTTATTTCGAGGCATTTTCGAAGTTTTGTTAAGTGTATTGAGTAAGTCGTTGTTCGTGTGTCGATGAAAGTAATCGCAAGAGATAGACGCAGACTAGTTCGGACGGAGCGTGGAAACTGGAGTGAAGCACGACTGGCATCTGAGCAAGGCGAGATTAATTTCGTGACGGCGACTGGGTATGGCCTAATGGGGATACTCTCGTGCTGCTAGGACCCTCCAAGCTCCTCCATCAATAATATATATATTATAGTATATATCATTAGTAAGTGCTAATGGTAGTGGGCGCAGTATATATATATATATCATATATATATATATACTATATTATATATATATATATAGTATAGTGAGTTTCATCATGCTATATATATATATATATATATATTATATATATATATATACTCATATAGGATATACACTTAGAGCTAAGTATATATATATAGTATATTATATATAGCATAAGTATATATACTATGGATAGTATAAATTCATATATTATAGTATAGGGTAGCTATATATTTATATATAATTATATATACTAATATATAATACAGGGTCTGTCGTCTCCTAGTGGAACGGCATTTTAAGTTAAAAGAATGAGCCAGAATAGCACCAATGACATGAGAATGCAGTTCGTGTTATTGACAACGTTTCGAGCACTACACTTGACTCATCTTCATGCAACTAGCAACTGATAAGAGCATATACGAGAGCTTCAATTAAAAATAAAAGGTTTAAAAAAGCGCTTGTGACAGGTAAAGAGAGAGCAGCCTACGTTAGAATCATAAACGCAAAATTGAAACTGAAAAAAACAACATACTCGCATCTGATAAGGGAAAGCTTGAAAACTTATTTCGGCAGAAACTGAAGCCTGGGGGAGAAAGGTCCAAGATGCATACCTTAACAGAATTGAGGAGCATCCGGTTAGAGATCGAATTACAATGCTATTACCACCACATAATGAGAATAACTTATGAACAGATTGTTTCTCATGTTCCTGAGATTTGGATGTGAATTTGTCCCCATAAGAGTTAGACTATTTGAAGGGGTATGTGGAACATTCATAAATTGCAAGAAGCCAAAGACGATCGCTACTTTAGGAATCGCGTCATAAAGGTGTAAAAACACTATCAAAGTTCACACAGTCACAGTGGCAGTGAGATCATTGCCTTGACCGTACCACGATCAAGACGATCCTTTGAACCGCTCCAGATGACCCGCACGTTGTCACACACCATATCGCTGGTCCAATTAAAGATCCTAGGTCAAATCAGTGAGCTGTTATCCAGAAGTTCGACTCCCTCGCCTCGAGTGAATCAAATGAAACTACGAATGGCTCGTAATGATGATGGTTGGAACAAAGGCCGTTCTCCGCGTAGGAGGTCACCTTCAAGATTTCAGAATGATGGAACTCTGTGTTATTACCATTTCACCCTCAGTGAGAGGGCTACCAGATGTCAAGGAGGCACCTGTAAAATAGCACATATGACAGCTCTAGCAACATCTCAGAAATTTCAACAAATCTCTGCAAGACCACTTGCCAGACCATCACCGGGAAACTAAAAACAAGGGTAGAGTTAAGCCCCTGTACAAAAGAAATTAGCTTTAACCCGGTGGTAACTCAAAGAATTAGTAAGTACAAATATAATTTTCAAATAATAGAACGATTAAAAGAGCAATGCTACTCCCCCCCCCCACTAAACTCTAAAAATAAATACAAGGTTAACGGTAAAAATTTTAGTATCTTGCATGCTGATAAAAATAATAATAATATCAATATTATTATTCAATCGAGTGAATATGCGGCTAATGGCGTAAAAACATCTGTTTTATGCGAAAGAGCATCTCAGTCAAGTGAAAATGAATCTTGGTACGGGAAAAAATTGGATTCCTCGGATAATTTTTTTAATTTTTATTTTTTTTTAATATTTCCCTATTTAGAGGTATTAATGCTTCATCCAGATCTAAACCTTAGCCCTATGGCATGAAGGATTTTTAGGTACTTTCTAACACGAGTCTTAAGATAGATAGGCTTTTTCTGATCACCTCCATGACCATATCCTTAATCATGATGTTAGGTAGTTTTTTTTTTAATATGTAGTAATACTTTTCTTTACCACTCCAGTCGCTCCAATAACTATCGTCACAATTTCGACATCCTCCATCCCCCATATTCTTCTTATATCATATTTCAGTCTTCCATATTTTAATTCCATTTTCTTTAATATAATGTTATTCTATTATCGCTACTTATTCCGATCTCTATAATGTTGCACTTTTTTGTTCTCTTTTCCTTTACTGCTATGTCTGGTCGGTTATGTGGTGCGGGTATACAAGATCATGGCTTTTTCGTTTTCCATTATTGTTGCAGGTTTGTGATGCCAGTATTAGTCTGTTTCTATTTCAAAGTTATATTTCTCGCACAGCTTCATGTGGGTCATATTACAAATTGCGTTATGTCTATCTGTGTATATACCCATTCGTAGTAGTGTTTCGCATCCCGTCAAAATATGGTTCACTGTCTCCACTTTTTCCTTACACATTCTACACTTTTCTGTGATTTCTTCCTTCTCTATGTTTTTCCTGAACGAACTCGTTTTTAAGATCTGGTCTTGTGTTGCTATTAATTTTCTTTCATCTTCCGTTCTTAAACATCCTCCAGTTATTGGTTGCAATGTGTGCTCCTTATCTATGTAAATATGTTCTAGCACTTCTATTCTAAAGTGTTTCCTCACATACATGCTCCATTCTCTCTAAATATTATATTCTACTTTTTTCATATCTCTGTCTTTTTTCAATCTTTGCAACTAGTATTAGTTTCCTTCTTCTTATTCAACAAGTGGGTCCTCATTTTCCACCCTCTTTCCATATAATAATTTCTGTACTTTTCTTCTTGTGATGGCAGCAGGAACTTCTCCATTTTGGAATGCATACAATATTGATATTTCTCTTCTTAGATTTTCTATTTCATTATCCAGTCTAATTTTCCATGGGGGTTTTAATTTCTCTTTGTTTAGTTCTTTTTGTTCTTATAGTTTCCCTGGTTTTAACTCCTAGTGTGTCAGCTATTGCTCTAGCAGTAGCATAATATAGCCGGTTTATTACCGTAATTTCACAATTTGGTGGTATAATCTAGGGTAGCATTTTGTCAGCAATTCCTGAATATTTATTTAGTAATTTAGTAACCAGTAATTACAAATCTTGTTTATTCTTAATCTTTTTTCTATTCCTAGATGTATATCTTCCGCTCTATAATGTGATATTTTGACTAGAAATTCTTCTTCTATTTCGTCAATGCTATTTGTTTCTTCTTGTTTTGATTTTGAATTTCGCCAATTCTTTCATTTTCTCTTTCATCATCTGTTATGGTTATTATTAATATTAATAAAATTAATATTAATTCTGCTAATATCATAATACCCATTCAAAACACTGAAAATAGAAAACTAATAGAATCATTTAATATAAAAAACACTAAAAAATTCAATTTGCAAAGAAGTGAAGCTCTTCTGGACGATATAACAAATCTTTAGCTAAGAGAATCGGTTTCTCTAAACAATAAGTTTAACCAAGAAAATTCTAACACTATGAAGTAGCCAGCTCGACCAAGTAGGCAGCAAATTTAATAGTCAAAATCTTCAAGAAGAAAAAATCTGCCAACCAGTCTTGAAAAAGTCAGGCGATCAAGCCCACGAAAGCTTGACATTTATTTAATAGGAATCAGTTGTAATTTAATAAAAGTAAAAATATTATAATATAATCTTATCTCTTTAAAGATATTTTACTCAAAGAGTTTTATTTAGTCTTAGCTGAATATACTCAGAAGGAAGTTAGCTTACAGAACATCGTATATAATTATATATAGTATAGTATATTTATATATATATATATATATATATATATATATATATATATTAAATATAGTATATATATATATATATATATTATATATATAAATATATATATAGATAATATATATATAATATATAATAATATATATATTATATATATAGTAGTATATATATATAATATATAATATATAGTATTATAAGTATATATATAAATATATATAATACTAACTAATATATATATATATATATATTTTTATATATATATAATGAGAGAAATTCCGGACACTATATTAAAAACAGTAAAAAGTACAAGCTAAACAATAATGTAAATAAAACGTCGGGAAAAAGTTTCTCCATTTTCAACTATTTTCAATTATTAAGTCGAGAATTCGGAAACTTTTCCGCCAAAATCGAACTTATTTTTGCTGCCTCCAAACTTGTGTAAATAAAACAAACTTAGAGCATGAAAAGGTTTGTCATATTATTTATTAGCAATTGCAACAATTATTTATCAATGGTCTTTTATTAAATATTTTAAAAAATTTAAAGGGATATATAAATATATATACTATATAATATATGAGTATATATAATTAGAATATATAACATAATATAATAATATATATATATTATATATATAATAATATATATATAATATATATATATCTACATATAGTAATTATATAATGATTATATATATATATATATATATATATATAATATATATATAATATAATATATATATATGATATATATATTTATATATAATATATTATAGTATAAATATATATATATATTATAATATACTATATATATAAAATATCTATCATTATATTATATATAATATATAGATATATATATATACCTAATAATATATATATATATATAACTACCTATATATATATCATATATATATAGTATATATTATATATATATTATTTTATTATATCTACTAGCACTTATTCCCGATAAGCGCCCGCCTGGTTAGTGCGTACGTGCAGCTTTCCCTAATACATTATTTCCTTTCATCCGCTCACCCCACCTCCTCCATTCATTCGTATCTCTCGCCCAACACCCTACCTTCTTTCCACCCTCATTCCTCTCTCCTCCAACATTTCCTATTCCATCCATTCATCTTCTTCTTGGTCTCCCCTTCTCTCTCTTCCTCTCTCCCTCCGCTTCCCAAACTCTCCTAACCACCATCTGTCCCCATTCTCTCCAGATGTCCAAGCCACTTAACATTTCCCTACTCCGCCTTTTCACCAAATCCATTCTCTCCAATTTACATCTCTCTCTTTATTTACCGCTATTGCCTAATCCTCTTTCTTTATTCTAACCCACTAAACCCGCATCTCAGCCCCTTTCATCTCAAACAACTTCCTATTTCCTCTTGGACCTAGCATGTCAACCGCCCATGTTTCACACGCCATATAGTACCCAGCTCTGGAACTCATAATTTTTTTTCAACATGACTCTATCTCGTTTGAGATTTATGTGATGACTAATCCCCCCTTCCATCAATTCCCTCAAACCATCTTCCACATTGCTTTCTCATTTCCTTGCCCCTACTTCTACTGTATCTACTCTCTTCCTCATCCTCCTTGGCCTACCCAAAATCCACCCTAAAATATATTGCAATTTAATTATATAATTACTACTATATATTATATATATATAATCTTATACTATATATATATATATATATATAATAATATATAATATTATAATATACTATATAATATATATATATAGTATAATATATATACAGTGT